>CM038717.1:6580936-6763436 GCA_021613375.1 Megaleporinus macrocephalus
GGAGATATCACAAATTAATAGAGGTGAACAGCAACACCTGAATCTGCCCGGTAGCTTAGTGATGGGTAGGGCTGCATATAACGATTAATTACATAATTGATTAATCCTTTAGTCTGGAATTGAAATTCTTATTGTTTTATTATGGATTTGATATCGTTATGGATGAGTGTATATATATATATACACATATATATACATATATATATATATACACATACACACACATATACATACACACACACACACACACACACACACTCGTAAGATCTGGTAATTCATTTTTGTCCTCTAGAGGGGGCATGAGTCTCCAAAAGATATTTCAAAAACTGAATAATACCTTGTTAAAACTTGTTGTCCCATATAGAGGACATCCTGTTCTTTCCAGTGATGTATCATGTGTTGGGGTTTGTCATTCACAACAGAAGCTCTGCCTTTTTAAATATGGCCGCCTCTCAGTAACCACGTTTTATGGGAGCAAGAGAGATGAGCTCTCAAATAATATGTATTTATTATGTTTCTAAAGCCTATAATTGATATGTTTAGGTATAAAACTGTTGTAGCTAGTTCTCAAAGCACTTTTATTAATATGCACACATATATCTACCTAAAAGCATACTTTTTTGATGTCCTTCGTTGTGGACATTAGGACTAAATCTGGTTTTATATGAAATGAATGGTGTCACAGGTGACAGGAATTTGACTGAGGTAGATCCTTTTGCAACATTTAAGCTCTGGAAACATTTAAACATGTAAATTCATTACTAATTTATAACTAATTTATTAGAAAATGTTACATGATTGTACATTTAAAAATAGCACATTAAAATGAAATGGACTGTAAGAGAAGTTGGGTACTGCGTGTGGAAAGTGTGAAACTTCAAGGTTTGGAGTAACACAGGTTTAGCTAGTGTGCCTAACAACTGTTTAAACCTGGATTTATTTATTTTTATTTATTTATTTTATTTTTTTATTTTTTTATCAAAGTAACAGTAACATTTGGAATAGGTTCTTTGTTTCTGTTTATATTCATATACAGTGCATTTGAAATATCTCATACTAACAAAAGTGGAAATGGTATAAAAAAGGTAGACAGTGTTTGTTTACTCAGTTTTAATTTACATTATGTTCTAGGATTGAGTTGGTGCTGATGTTGCAGATGTTGTCTGATGCAGAACAGAAAACAAGATATACGTCATAAACAATGTCCTGATGTCCACTGTAAAGGACATTCCATAAAAAATAATTTTAAATGTTTATTAAAAAAAAACCAAAAAAAACCCACTGTGACAGGTTTTTTCTTTATGTTGAAATTACTGAAATTCTCAAACTTAAATTTTTCTGGGTCTCAGGAGGAGATTATATATGTATATATATAAATAAAAAACAAGGAAAACGCATGGCCATCCTAGACTTAATGTATTAAACAGTATCTTAAACACATGTGGTCTATAAATGGTTAAAAATAAAAGTCTACGCTCTGACTGGCCTTTTGATCATGATGCCTCTCGTACATCGTCTTATTATCTTATAAAAGTTGTAAAGTTCTAAAAATAAATTTGAGTCAAAGTTTGCCAGGGGTATGAATAATTTCAGGCCTCACTGTATGCATGTACATGTCCTAATTTAGCCTACAAAATGTTTCAGTATCCTTTTACATCAGCGGTGGGGAAGTGAAGACTAATCTAGTGAGTTAAACGGTGTGTGTTTAAACAGAATAACACAAAAACTGTGCTGGAATCTGTGCTCCAGCCCTGTTTTAGATCTATGGTTACATTACAAGGCGTGTAACTTCATAAAGTAACACAATTGTCGTTTTCTGATAATGGCATACATTGCAGCGTTTAAAGGAATATGATCCACACATTGCTTACGTGTTCATTTGGCTTAAGGTTATATTATAATTTTATAAATCATAGTGCTCATACATGCCATTCACTGGCTAAAGTTTGGCCAAGATTACTTTATAAACTATCTTAAATAAAATGTGTACATGCTGTTGCATTAAATGCAACACATAAAGCTCCAAACATGTTTTACCAGATACTTTTCCAAAATAAAAAATTGTGTCTAACTTCTGCTACCAG
The DNA here is from genome assembly GCA_021613375.1 of Megaleporinus macrocephalus. NCBI lineage: Eukaryota > Metazoa > Chordata > Actinopteri > Characiformes > Anostomidae > Megaleporinus > Megaleporinus macrocephalus. The sequence continues at coordinate 6,583,021 of CM038717.1, forward strand.
CTCTGGTAGGTAAAACAGAAAAGTGTGTGTTTGTGTGTCAAATAATTTTTTTTATAATAATTTTTTTTTGGATGGTACAAATCAGATTTTATTTAAAATCCAAAAAGAGACTGTGTGTAGGAATCTACCTCTTGCACTAATGGGCAGGTCTAGTCAAATGCCATCTCCTGACTTTTCCTTACACAGCGGGCTACCTTCCTCTTGAATTCACCATTGGGATCCTCTCTCCACTCTTTCTGCAGAACAAACACAAACATGCATATAAACTGAGCAGCCTCTTAGAGTGGTGCATGAATTCCCAACACAGTCAGACAGTTTAAAACACAATCATTTGTTTTAAAGGCTGATTCCACCAAATCTTGGCAGTATTTGTTTACTATGCAAAATCAGTACATTTACTTAGAGTGTTCTGACAAAAAAAGGGTCCATCATGGCAGTATTAGCCAAAGGACCCGCTGTCACTGTGTCAACAATGTAATGTTATTCAAACAACCAGTAAAGCTCTTCGCTTCATATTATTTAATTGAAACTTTCAACGGCCCGGACGCATGGTGCGTCCCTCAGAGTGCGACTCAGGACATAACATGCATTGAAAAGCTTGGGGTGAGGCTCAGATAATAACTCTTCAGCAGGGCAGCATTATATATATATATATATATAAATAAAATAGTAAAAACAGTGCAAACATACAATAAATAGACAATAATGAAGTAAAAGTAAGCTAGAATATATACATTTAGTAATAACTGAAATATATAAAGGAATATACAAAACAGAAACTTTTGCATAGGCAGGTTATCTAAATATCTAAATATATTTAAAGTGACTTAGTAATATTGTTTATAACAGCGATATCAGAATAAATAATATAATATAGTATAATATAATATAATATAGCAGGGGCCGAGTGAACGGTATTGGGGTCTCTCAGCCTCACAGTTTGTTCAGAAGCCTGACAGCGTGTGGGTAGAAGCTGTTCAGTAGCTGAGAATCTGTGATCTCTGATTATTTATTTGCTGTATTCGGTGTTAAGGAAGAAATGGGATACCCAACTGTAGTCAGATCTACACATTATTATTATTATTAATATTTTATTTTCCTTTTTTATTTATTTATTAATTTTTCTATGAGCATGTGTATTAGAACATTTGCTTCTGAGTACCGTCACAGATGTAATTCTCTGTAAATTTAGTAATTTACTAACACACCCTGTGAAGGATAGGATGGGATGGGTGGGGGTTGGAGATGAATGTTTCCATCCATCCATTATCTTCTGCTCTATCCCACTATTCGGGGTCACAGGGTACACCATGGACAGGTCGCCAGTACATTGCATGGCCAACAAACACTCACACACACACACACACTCACACCTACGGGCAGTTTAGAGTGAGCGATCAACCTAACAGTGTGATACCGGACCATCTTGCTGTGAGGCGACAGTGTGCCAACCACTACACCACCGTGCCACCCAGACTCTTTCTATTGAGCGGACTGGATCTGACTACTTACTCAAAGGAATAAGTAATTGCATTGTTTACGCCACACAGAGGCAGCACATGTGAATCAGGAGTCACTCCCCCTACATCGTTAAACAGGACAAGCACAATTTGATAGCTGAACTTACAGCTGCATCCACATTGGCAGGCGAGTCACTGTTCGGGTCAGCCAGCATGGAAATGACGCTGATCATGATTGTCTCAACAGTGTGGATCGGCAGCCAGCGCTCTTCGGGTTTCTCGTAACCAAATTTGTCCTCTCCTGGTTCGTGTAAGATTGAGATGCACACATCCCCGTTCTTAGCAACTGAAAGCACAAAAGTGAATAAAGTCACATACTAACATACAATGACACAAACAGAGGATTCCCACGTATTACTCTAGAGTTTTATACACACACACACGTATACGGGCTGGTTAATCTTCTGGATTTTCTGTTGCATACACACACCGATCAACCATAACATTAAACCCACCTCCTTATATCTACACACATTGTCCACTGTATCAGCTCCACTGAGCATATAGGAGCTCCACTTACAGACTGTAGTTCATCTGATTCTCTGTATACTTTATTACTCTGTTCTGTAATGATCAGGACCCCCACAAGACCACCACAGAGCAGCTACTATTAGTGAGGTGGATCATTCCCAGCACTGCAGTGACACTGACTTGTGTTAGTGTGTGTTGAGCTGGTGTAAGTGGATCAGACAGCAGTGCTGCTGCTGGAGTGCTGAAACACCTCAGTGTCACTGCTGGACTGAGAATCGTCCACCAACCAAAACTATCCAGACAGCAGTGTCCTGTGGGCGGCGTCCTGTGTCCACTGATGAAGGACTAGAGGAACACAAACTGTGCAGCAGCAGATGAGCTACTGTCTCTGACTTTACATCTACAAGGTGGACCAGCAAGTAGTAGGAGTGTCTAATAGAGTGGACAGTGAGTGGACACAGTGTTTAAACACTTCAGTAGTGCTGAGACTTACCCACCACGCAAATAATATCTGTTCTGTGGTGGTCCTGTGGGGTACTAAAGAACAGGGTAACAAAGTATACAGAGAATCAGACGAACTACAGTCTGTAGATGATGGCTGATCGGTGTAGGCCTTTAATGGCAGTTAGGAATTATTAATTCTCATCCATTAGGGCTGCGTGTTGGCAAGAACATGGCGATACAATACGTATGGTGATACAGCGGTCACGATTTAATATATTGTGATATATTGCGATACTGCAAGCAAAGTAATATACTGAGATTTTTCAAATCTTACTATTTAAACACACCACTATATGAACAGGTTCCAATGCTCGCAATAGCATTGCGCCCTTGTGCTGCTTGTTAATGTTGGAGTGGAGCTGAATTACAATACAGCCATCTAGTGGTCAGAAGTTTAAACACAACACACAATCATTGTCTGCCAGGAATCTGTGTATCTATACTGTGTTTTTGAGAATTAATACCGTATCATAAAAACATAATATCCTGATATTCGATATTTTCTTACACCCCTAATATGCATATATATGCACAGAAGCTTAAGTGCATATAAACCCAGCTATATATGTCTGTGGCTTGTCTAAACTAATTATATCAACTTGCATATCAAAACTTCTGCAAACATAAAGCTAAATATAAATAGATACAACCTACGTGTTTGACAGTTCTGGCTGAATGCATGTACTGCATATGAAGTTATTTACACTTACCATTGGGATGCCAAATTTCAGTAATGAACTTCATCTTTGGGGGTCGGAGAGGGTAGTCATGAGGAAAGGTGAGGTTTGCTTTGAAAAATCCCCCCTCACTATAAAAGAGAACACAAGATCCAGTTATAATTTAATGCTTTATTTGTTCCCAGACCTAACCTTAAAAGAGAAACCTATAGACTTTTAGAAGAAGCTACATTATTTCATCATTGTGGCCTAAACAAAGTTGTTTAAAATGGTTTGAAAAAGTTCAGTTGTAGAGAAAATTACAGACTCAGATGTTGTTTACAGTGGTGGTGATGGGAACCAGGGGTCACCATGTCCTCAATACAAATATAGACATTTTATTTACTATCAAACCCACCAGTGAACCTACACAAGTGTTAATATAGAATGATGATGATGATGATTGTGATGATGGTGGTGGTAAGACAGTGTAAATATGTGAAAGTGTCAGGCATTACTGTAGCAACAATCAACAAAACGTATGTCTCAGACACTGGGAGGTGTATTCATATCCTATTTGGGAGATAACTAAACATGATAGACATTATTGAGGTGGAATTGTGTTTCCCATCACTCCCACCCACCATGAAGAATTATGACTCTGTGAGTTTCTTTAGAACGGAGCCTTTCACACCAAACCACCCTGAAATACTTTATTTGCACCTTCATTATTTAATGGTGTAGCAAAAATTCTCCTTTAAATGAGATTATCATTTTCTTTTAATTCTGCATAGCTCAAGAGGTGTACATTTAGAGTGGTTGGACGTGAACTGTGAATACTTACAAAAGCGTGTCTGGTGGCCCGATAACGACGACTTCCCACTGATAAATGTCATCATCATCAATGAGACCAGCTGAAAAGCCCTCGACTGGGTTTTTGTTGAGCTCTGTGGGGAAGAAATAAGTTTTTTTTTAAATCCTGGCAATGCACATAAAAACATCTGAATTTCCCTCTGGGATCAGTAAAGTACCTAAATATCTATCTTAAGGGGGGGTTACAAAGCAGCTTTCTCAGGTAGTCAAGATAACTTAAGGCCAAATATGAAGACTTTCCACAAGGAATGTCTTAAATCTGGACAGCCTAACTATAAAATTCTGCTTTGGGAAACATCCTCCAGAACTCTTGTTTACGAACACCTTCGAACTGATTGCACACTTGACTGGCACTCCTGTCTGTCAAAGAAAAGAAACCAACATTGTTTTCCAATAGAGAATTGAGATATTATATATATATATATATATATATATATATATATATATATATATATATATATATATATATATATATATATATAAATAAATAAAATTTAGGGTATCTGTGGTTTAGGAAACCAGGCCAGGACGCAACACGTGTGCACGAACCCAATGGCGTCTACAGCTGATTGAAAACGAGGCTCGAGTTGTTTTACCTTCTTCGAATTTTTCAGATCCACCTTAAATGGTGCGGCACTTCATTCTGTTGCCCGAAGTGCCCGCACCTACCTGCTGCATCATTTAAGGTGGAACGGAAAAATTCGAACAAGAAGCAGACTTCAGCTTCGACAAGCATTAATAACAGAGCTTCGCGTCTGGAGGGGAAACTAACTGAACACATAACCACAGAAATCGACACAAACGAAACAAAAACAAGCCGAAAGTTAGCGAACCTAGCTCAGCCTAAACCTCGCTTAGCTAACAGCTTCCTGACCTACTTAGGCAGTCCTTCCCACCTCGCAGTATCTATCTAATCAACAGTTTTGTTAAGATTGGCCGGACGAGATTAGTTAAAAGTAAAGCCCAAAGATGATAAATGACTGTCTTGGAAATGTTGATGAGCGCTGTACTGCCGTTAGCGAGTTCTGGCTAAGCTAGCGGTTAGTTGCTACTCTATAGCTTGCCAACAGCCCAAACAAGTACAATTAAGACGTAAATAACTATTTTACCCGCTAGTTGTTTTCTAAGAAGAAGTGAAGACTGCTCTGTCATGTTATTTAGCCAATTACAGCAAATAATAATGCACAAAAACACTAAAAACAGCTCAGACGTAACGGGCCAGAACAGTTAGATTCCGTGCTGCTACTCTTTAGCCGTACTGGCAGACTGAACAAGCCGCGCATGCGCAGTTCGCACCAGTGTTGAAGTTTATTTATAATAACCTACCATTTATTTATTTATGTATTTATTTATTTATTTATTTATCGCCAACATATATTTTTTAATATCTATCAAGAAATTACAAGAAATGTAAATGAGAATTTATATATAACACCACATTTTTACATATATACACAAAACAGGGTTAAAACAGACACAATTATTATTTTATTATAAATTAATATTCAGTATCTCGTACGTTTTGGTTTTTTTGGCTTTGCTGTACAAATGCCTTGTTATCTATAGATGTCTATAGAAGTTTAAAACGATGTTGAGACTTCAAAGCTCTGGCTTTACTAATATTAAACTTTCCTGGAAGACAAAGCAATAGATGGCTTGTTTAAATATATATAAAGCACTGAGTGTGTTTACATGCACTTAATACCTTAATAACTGATTATCAGATTATGCTTGGTTATTATATGCATGTAAAGACGTTCACTGCTATTGTTTTTTTTAAGCAATGCAATGAAGTGTGCTGGAAAAGTATTATTATTATTATTTTTTATTTATTTAGTTTTGAGAATGTATGAGAAAGTCTGCAAAGGCAAAATTGTAATGCACACTTAATGATTAGTTGCTAAATTAAGCATATTGGAAAAAAATAAAACATAATGTTTAAAGAAACACAAGCATCACCAAAGTGTTCAAATTATGTAGCTAATTTAACACATAATACATTTATTTATTTATTTATTGTATTTTTTTTAACAGTGATTTTAATAGGTGGCCAAAAGTTATGACAAATATTATTGTTTATTATTTATTTTAAAAATGTTATCATTTTGCTCCCAATATGTTAAACTCAATAATGGGATTTTGTACACTGCATGTACTAAAGTGACACATAACATATCTTTTTTGTACCTCATGAAGCATGTTAACTTATTTTCACTTTGAAAAATCAACCCAACATATAGTTTGATCAAGGATCTTCCAATGACAGTAATTTTATAATGAATAAAACTATGAAAATGACATGCAGTCCCTGTCAGGAGATGAACCATGATATAACTATGAAAAGTGGTATCACTATAGACCAATCATAACTGGCTCTGTGCTGCTTTCCCTTATTATTCTCAGCAGGTTCCATGAATCTGACTTCCAGGTTTGTTACGAGGGCAGACTTGTTGGACCATTGGACGGTGAGCAGTGACATACACGGGGAGCGTGAGCAAACAGAGCGTTCTTCCAGTAATCCAGTCAGGCATTAGAGCAGTGTCGTCAGTCCTGGGACACGATGCTCAGAACAGTGTGGTGTTTCCCTGCTCTAATAAATCTGATCCACTTACAGCACTAAACATATAATTTACGGAAGTTCTGACCAGGTCTCATCTTTAACTTAAAGATTTCACACATGCAAAAGACTCATAACTGTCAGTATCTGTATGAACCTTTCAAGTCATTCTGTAAAAATGCCAACATGACTATATAAGGAGCCTCACCCAAACCAAGATAGTCCAAACCAGGATAGTCCAAACCATGATACACTACTGCTCAAAAGTTTAGGATCACTTTAGAATTTCATTTCATGCAATTTTCATGCAATTCACAAACAATATCGTCCATTAATGTGAGTGTATCAGATGATTTTTAAAGAATAAAAATGTTTGTATTAAAGTCTATTTTTGTGTAGAGGCTTATTTTGCATATAGTCCTATTATCAGTAATTCTCAGTCCTCTGTCTAAATCTCCTGGTACGACCACCAATCCAAGTTAAGGATGTTATTGGACTAATTGGTTGTTAGGACACTCTTGCTCAATTGTGATGCACAGCTGAAAAACATTCTACTAATAAGTGAATATAAAAGGGAACAACATTCTAGGTTAGTTTAGTATCTGAAGATCAGCAGTTGATGGCTTGCTGACCGACTCACAATGACCAGAAAGAAACAACTTTCTTTAGAGACCCGTCAGTCCATTGTTGTGTTAAGGAAGAAGATACTCCATTAAAACAAGAACATTTCACTGTGATCCCAAACTTTTGAGCGGTAGGATAGGTCAAACCAAGATAGTCCAAACCAAGATAGTCCATTCAAACCAGTAAGCTTTGTTAAAGGTGGTAGTTGAGTTGCTTAGACAGAAGTAGGCTGTAGTTTGAGGAGCTGGTGTTGGTATAATATAATGTTTGGGTTTAGAAGTAGACTTAGACGTAGTCTCATCTTTAACATAAAGATTTCACACGTGCAAGAAGACTTTCATAACTGTCAGTATCTGTATGAACCTTTCAAGTCATTCTGCAAAAATGCCAACATGACTTTATAAGGAGGCTCACCCAAACCAAGATAGTCCAAACCCAAGATAGTCCAAACCAATATAGGCCAAACCAAGATAGTCCAAACCAAGATAGTCCAAACCAATATAGTCCAAACCAAGATAGTCCAAACCAATATAGTCCAAACCAAGAGAGTCCAAACCAAGATAGTCCAAACCCAAGATCCATTCAAACCAGTAAGCTTTGTTAAAGGTGGTAGTTGAGTTGCTTTGCCAGACGTAGGCTATAGTTTGATGAGCTGTTGTTTGTATATAATATAATGTTTGGGTTTAGTAGTAGACTTAGACTTTAATGCAACCTCATTTTAGTGTACAGAACTGGTTTCACACTGTTAGCATGAAAGTTGCAATGACCTTATAATTCAGAGGATCCAGTTACAGTCAGTGGAAAATTACACACAGGACTAAATCTTTTGAGATTGGGGTCTTTTGTCTTAGCATTGGGTGTCATTGAGGCTTAGTAATAGACTAACCTTCATGCATTATTGCAACACACAGGACAGTTAATTTCTTTGTAGTATGTATGAAGCACTAAATGAAACCTCATAATATAGAGGATCTATTGAGATTTTTTAAAATCACTTGTATACCACATCTATCTATCTATCTATCTATCTATCTATCTATCTATCTATCTATCTATCTATCTATCTATCTATCTATCTATCTATCAGAGTTACAGGAAAACGCTAATACAGGTTTTACATTGATGTAGAACCTAAGAGTTCTACTGGAATCAAGGTATCAGCTTTAGACCATGTTTCAGTACTGTAGTAGTGACCTGATACTGGGTAGTGACCTGATACGCTGGGGTCTAGAAGCTCATGAGGCTGACAGTCATGCCAAGAGGATCATGGGAGCAGCATTCTGTGTAGGGTCTGAGTACATTGTTTGTTGTTGCTGGTTGTTCGTTTAAGTCGTGTGGTGGTTAATGTGTTATTCTGAGTAATGGTGTTTTGTGTGTAAGGGTGTGTCTCCATTGGGAGCCTGTGGTTTGGTGGTCACCTCCAGCCCACCGTACTTCGACACTGCAATAGTCATTAAAACATTTGAACTCATCACTCAAATGTATGTAGCACAGCCGAATGGGAGGTGAAATGCTTCTAATGGAATGCTCTTGCCTCTGTATGCACATATAACTTGGGCATAGTTGATTTGTCTGCCTGTAATATTTAATGTAGTCCTGTGCAGGTTGGCAAAGTGATAAAGTTGAAGTATCGATATATAGCATATTATGGATAATGCAATTTCACATAAAGAAAAAATATAACTATATATAATGAAGTTTGTAGTTTGCAACAAATCACTGAAAAAGAATCCTTGTAATTGTAGGTTTGTTGGTATTATTATAGTATTTTTATATTTGGCACTACCGGTTCAATGTTTTGTGTTCCAACATATTAAATCCCAGAGAAACTAACTATTGTGTATAGTAAACATATATTGAGGTATCATGATATCATGTTTTTGTCATATTACTCAAACTAACCTGAAGATAACAGTTTCCAAACATTAAGCAGTTCACTGTTATGACTTATAAACAGTTTAGTTTGCTATTGTTTTGGGTTTGAAACCCATCAACTTACAATGACTTCCACTGCCAAAGTTTAATGGCTCATCTAACACCTGCTTCAATACCGGTTTAACAGCCCCTTTACACTTGGCCTTGTTGTCACGGTCCCCTGCACCGTGTTAAGTGCTGTTCCATTAGCTTATTAGCTCAAATGAGGGCTGTTAGATGAGCGGACGAGGGATCGATTGAACATTTCATTTGCTGGGCTTTAAGTTCCAAAACGCTCCATCTGTTAAACATGACAGCGTGATACAACATCATCACTCTGCTTTAATCTGATAATCATCCAGTCGCTCACTGTTCCAACCTCTGCCATCAGGGAACAGGTACCGGAACATCTGAGCCAGAACCACTAGGTTCTATAGTTTTTACCTAAGAGCCGTCAAACTGATCACACCAGCAGCTCCTACCAAAACATGACTACAGCACTACGGACTGTTACTGATCCAACCCTGATCACCACAGCAACCAGAACATACCAGAACATGACTACAACATTACAGTCTGTTACTGATCCAGCCCTGATCACCACAGCAACCAGAACATACCAGAACTACCAGAACATGACTACAGCACTACGGACTGTTACTGACCCAGTCCTGATCACCACAGCAACCAGAAAATACCAGAACATGCTACAGAACTAAGGTCTTTTACTGATCCGGCCCTGATCACCACAGCAACCAGAACATACCAGAACATGCTACAGCACTGCTGATTGCTATTGATCCGGCCCTGATCGCCACAGCAACCAGAACTACCAAAACACGACCACAGCACTATGGATTGCTACTGATCTAGCCAGGTTCACCACGGCAACCAGAACATACCAGAACTACCAGAACACGACTACAGCACTACGGACCGGTACTGATCCGGCACTGATCACCACAGCAACCAAAACATATCAGAACACGACTACAGCACTACGGACTGGTACTGATCCGGCCCTGATCACCACAGCAACCAGAACATACCAGAACACGACTACAGCACTACGGACCGGTACTGACCCAGTCCTGATCACCACAGCAACCAGAACATACCAGAACATGCTACAGAACTAAGGTTTTTTACTGATCTGGCCCTGATCACCACAGCAACCAGAACATATCAGAACATGCTACAGCACTGCTGATTGCTATTGATCCGGCCCTAATCGCCACAGCAACCAGAACTACCAAAACACAACCACAGCACTATGGATTGCTACTGATCTAGCCCGGTTCACCACGGCAACCAGAACATACCAGAACTACCAGAACACAACTACAGCACTACAAGCTGTTGATCTAGCCCTGATCACCACAGCAACCAGAACATACCAGAACATGACTACAGCACTACAGACTGTTACTGATCCGGCACTGATCACCACAGCAACCAAAACATACCAGAACATGACTACAGCACTACGGACTGGTACTGATCCGGCCCTGATCACCACAGCAACCAGAACATACCAGAACACGACTACAGCACTACGGACCGGTACTGATCCGGCGCTGATCACCACAGCAACCAAAACATACCAGAACATGACTACAGCACTACGGACTGGTACTGATCTGGCACTGATCACCACAGCAACCAGAACTACCAGAACACGACTACAGCACTACGGACTGTTACTGACCCAGTCCTGATCACCACAGCAACCAGAACATACCAGAACATGCTACAGAACTAAGGTTTTTTACTGATCTGGCCCTGATCACCACAGCAACCAGAACATACCAGAACATGCTACAGCACTGCTGATTGCTATTGATCCGGCCCTAATCGCCACAGCAACCAGAACTACCAAAACACAACCACAGCACTATGGATTGCTACTGATCTAGCCCGGTTCACCACGGCAACCAGAACATACCAGAACTACCAGAACACAACTACAGCACTACAAGCTGTTGATCTAGCCCTGATCACCACAGCAACCAGAACATGACTACAGCACTACGGACTGGTACTGATCCGGCCCTGATCACCACAGCAACCAGAACATACCAGAACACGACTACAGCACTACGGACCGGTACTGATCCGGCCCTGATCACCACAGCAACCAAAACATACCAGAACATGACTACAGCACTACGGACTGGTACTGATCTGGCACTGATCACCACAGCAACCAGAACATACCAGAACACAACTACAGCATAGTCATGCATGTTGTTACTGATCCAGTCCTAATCACCACAGCAACCAGAACATACCAGAACATGACTACAACATTACAGTCTGTTACTGATCCAGCCCTGATCACCACAGCAACCAAAACATACCAGAACATGACTACAGCACTACGGTCTGTTACTGCTCTGGCCCCGATTACCACAGCAACCAAAAAATACCAGAACATGACTACAGCACTACGGACTGGTACTGATCCGGCCCTGATCACCACAGCAACCAGAACATACCAGAACACGACTACAGCACTACGGACTGGTATTGATCTGGCACTGATCACCACAGCAACCAGAACATACCAGAACACGCCTACAGCACTACGGACTGGTACTGATCCGGCCCTGATCACCACAGCAACCAGAACATACCAGAACACGACTACAGCACTACGGACCGGTACTGATCCGGCCCTGATCACCACAGCAACCAGAACATACCAGAACACGACTACAGCACTACGGACTGGTACTGATCCGGCCCTGATCACCACAGCAACCAGAACATACCAGAACATGACTACAGCATAGTCATGCATGTTGTTACTGATCCAGTCCTGATCACCACAGCAACCAGAACATACCAGAACACGACTACAGCACTACAGACTGGTACTGATCCGGCCCTGATCACCACAGCAACCAAAACACACCAGAACACGACTACAGCACTACGGACTGGTACTGATCCGGCCCTGATCACCACAGCAACCAAAACATACCAGAACACGACTACAGCATAGTCATGCATGTTGTTACTGATCCAGTCCTGATCACCACAGCAGCTACACACTGAGCTCCACTGACTCATGACACCGTATGCACTGCACTTTAACTGGTACCTTCAATACCTGAACTTCAGAGCTGTATATTCCAAACACCTCAAACATCTCTGTAAACCTATTAGGCTGTTTACCTGAACCTCTACCTGAACTATACACACCTGTATTCACACCTACTGTTTACAATCACTTCTTAATCACAGCTACCACTGCTAGCCACCACACCTCTCCAGTATATACACTGTATGCTGTATTTGCTGTACTGCATATTCACTGCTCTACCACATACTCATGTTTATTAATGATAACTGGGTTTGCACCAGTTCCAGACCCATTCTGACACTGACAGTGGGAGTTACAGCTTCTGCACATATTGTCTCATGTCTTCTGTCTCTAGCGTTGTCTTTAGTATGTGTATTGGTACAATGACAATAAAGTTGAATTGAATTCAGTTGAATACTCACTTTAATCTTGAATAAGGCATTTCTCAATATCCACAAGTGGACACTTGCACAACATGGGTGTGGTGCACATCCGCATGGACAGTTGACATGACTTAGGCAGGGGGCAAACTAAAAAGAGAACTGAAACAGGGCCTTACACACTTCACTTGAGCTAGTAAGACAATGGGCAGCCCTTAAGGTGGCATTAGAGGTTCCCTAGAGGGTGGTCAAGAGTGGACGCAGGCTTCTTTGAAGGCTGCTTTTAAAAGATCAAACATTGACCATCAACCTTGAGGATCACATGTGATGATAACAAACAACCACTAGATGGTGCACAACTTCTGTGACGGGTTCCAGGCCTGCCTGAGCCTGCACTAAAGTCAGGGTTCACCCAAACTCTGCTAGGTGTTAACCTCAGTTGGAGACCTTTGGAGACCCTGTAATGCTAATTTGAGTTGCATCACAGTGTGTGAAGGTCCTGCAGTGGAGATGTTCAGCTGTGTTCAGCAAACATATCTGCACAGGCCCGCACACTGGCTCTCGATCCTATTCTCTATCTTGAGAGCTTTATTATCTGCATGACATGCCAGATTCCTACATTTGCTTTTTTACACAACCGTATAAGGCAGAGTTGTGGCTCCGTGCCCAGAGCCTGATACCAAACATAGCCTTAATATGGGAAAGGGTTGGTAGCGGTCGCATTCCTCATCCGTGAAGCCCAAACACTAGGATGGGTTTTCAGGACGAAGCAACGAGACTCAGGTGACAAAGTGAGGGCCGGGCGTCATCCATAAAAGCTAACAGCTTTGAATATGCAGTTAGTCATGGAGGGACAGTGTAGAGGGGCAGCATCTCAGTAATGTAAACAGACCTTCAAACCTTTGACCTCAGTGTAAGTGAAGCACGGCTGAAGAAACAGGGCTAAGAACGGCAAGTTATCAGTCATTGTGCTATTAAAGTCAATTCATCAGAGAGCCTGTGCAAACTAAACTCCTTGGAACAAAAGCATTTGATCTGGTATTAAAAACACAGCAATCAATTTATAGACCACGTTGCAATGCCAGCCTGTTTTGCGGGGCTCACCACAAATGTATTTGATGTGGCTCCGCCCACTGAAGCTGAGCCAATCAGAACATAGGAGACGATTTAATCATAATTGACAAAGCTGGAAACAATGGCCAACTATAATTGTTATGTTATTGCAGATAAACCACACAACACACACACTTCTTCAAGAATAGAAAAGAAAATACAATCTCAAGAGTTCTTGACTTTTTTATTATTTATATTGTATATACTGTACTGTTTTATTTATCTATTTTATTATGTATTATTTATTTTATATATCTTATTTTATCTTATTTTCACAGACAGAGGTGCAGTAAATAATGTTAACCCAATGCATGTACTGGAGTATTTCCTCACGGCCCGCTAGCTGTTCATTCCATGTGCGGGCTGGTGCTTGTACACAGCCCTGGATCTGTAAATGGGAAATGAACAAAGAGGCTCAGACTGGACCACTCAACACCAAGCAGCACTCTTCCAGCCTATCAGTAACAAGGGGCTTTTGTGTTTGTGATGAACCCTGTACATTGTGAAGAAGGAGAGATGGCTGAGAAACAGCCAAAGAGGAGAAAACCTGTAGACCAAATGTTGAGATAATAATAATAATATTAATAATAATAATAATATTAATAATAAAAATAATATTTTAAATTTATAATGCGCCTTTCTCAAACCCAAAGCGCTACATGTAAACACAAAAACACTCAATACAAAAATGTATGTATATAAATTGAATTAAAAAAATCGATTACAATTAAAGTTAATCTAAACAGATGTGTCTTAATTAACTTTTTAAAAGAAACTACTGTATGAGCATTTTTTATAATGTCTGGTGAGGGTTAAAATTCTGGCAGCACAATTCTGAACATACTGAAGCCTCTGAAGAGAATTTTTAGGTAAACCAGCAAAAAGAGAATTACAATAATCCAACCTACAGGAGATAAAAGTATGAACAAGCTCTTCAGCATCAGAAGCTGATAAATAGGACCTGAGTCTAGCAACATTTCTAAGATGATAAAAAGAAACTTTAGTAATATTTTTGATATGGGTATCAGAATTTAGGTGACTATCAAAAGTAAAACCCAAATTTCGAACCTGAGAAGAAGGAAGTATCTGCACACCATCTATACCAAGATCAAAATTAGTGATCTTCAGCAGAGAAGACTGTCTACCAACTAAAATAATCTCAGTCTTAGAAGAGTTCGACTGAAGAAAATTCTGTTGCATCCAAGCTTTTATTTCATAGAGACAATCTGGGATTCCCTCTAACGTATGTGTCATATCATCCTTAGTAGTAAGTTTGAGTGTCGTCAGCATAAAAATAAAAGTTGAGGCCATATTTATGTTGAACGTGCCAAAGGGGCAGCACATAAATGCTAAAAAGTAAAGGACCAAGAATGGAACCTTGAGGGACCCCCTGACTAACCTTCACCGTGTGCACTGTGATATAGGTTCTTAGATCTCCATTTAAGGTGGAACGGGAAACTTGAACAGGTGGTTAGGAGGTGGTAGGTGGTTGACTTGCTAACCCACATCTTTGCTAATGTCACATGACTTGCTGCTTTGCTCGTAACGTTATATCATGGTATGTGTCCAGACAGTGGACCAGGGCTTTTGTGAAGCCACTAAAAAAATCCTAAAAACGCTGTGAGTATTTCCTTTCAGCCCACTAGCTGTTCATTCTATGAGCGGGCTGGTGCTTGTACACGGCCCTGGATCTGTAAATAGGAAATTAACAAAGTGGCTGGAACTGAACCAATCAACACCAATCAGCACTCCTCCAGCCAATCAGTAACAAGTGGCATTTGTGCTTGTGCTGAACCCCGCATGTTGTAAAGAAGGAGAGAAGGAGAGTATCATATTAAATATTTAGTTTACAGATTACTTGTATAACTGTTTGTTATATATTTGTATAAATATATATAGGATATAACTATATATATGCCTTTATTATTATACTATATCCATTATATTATTCCCCATGTATACAGTCTTTAAATATAAATATTTGCACTGCCAACTGCATAACTGTGTATTTGCACTACTGGAGGGGTCTACACTGTTTACACTGGTTAACTTCACTACTGTTATCACTCTCACATTTCTATTTCTATTTTCTATTTGTATTTTGTATATTCTATTCACTTTATATATTTTATCTTTCTTTTTTGTTGTAACTGTCCTGTTTTGCCTTACCTTGTGCACTTGTGGAATAGCTACTGGATGCCTTGAATTTCTTTCTGGGATCAATAAAGTATCTATCTATCTATCTATCTATCTATCTATCTATCTATCTATCTATCTATCTATCTATCTATCTATCTATCTATCTATCTATCTATCTATCTATCTATCTATCTATCTATCTATCTATCCATAGAGAACACCAAAACTGTTTACTAGCCCAGCATCATTCACCTTGGAAATAGGTTTCCATATATTTTGGGGGCTGGAGCTTCTAAAGGAACACTGAAGACAGGTGTCTGTTTGTTTTGCTATTGAGTTCAAACGGCAACGGTCGTTCTCCAGAATCGCATACTGCACCTTTAACTCCAATACTTGCATTAGTATTCAAATTTCATGTTTTAAATTTCCAGTAGATATAAAAACCCACACACAAAAAGCTCCAAACGTAGAGCGTAATTCCACCACACGTTTACAAAGCCTGGCACAAACAAACGGCCATGAGTCTTGTTTTAATGAATGCTTTACTGGACCGAACTGCTGAATGGGGTTTTCGCTGTGGTTGCAATTAATGTGTCAGTCAGAGAGTCAGTGATAAATGACCTATAAATGGCTCAAG
This sequence comes from Megaleporinus macrocephalus, assembly GCA_021613375.1. Taxonomy (NCBI): domain Eukaryota; kingdom Metazoa; phylum Chordata; class Actinopteri; order Characiformes; family Anostomidae; genus Megaleporinus; species Megaleporinus macrocephalus. Next base: position 6,599,497 of record CM038717.1, read on the forward strand.
TGGCCTATCGGCAATAGAGAGAGAGACAGAGAGAGAGAGAGAGAGAGAGAGAGAGAGAGAGAGAGAGAGAGAGAGAGGGGCAGTAGGACTGTGAGGCTTCTTATTCATTGCTTTGTCCAGTTAAAAGCACTATCGTCCAGATGTCTTTTTGACATTAGGTTAGGCTTTATTGTAATTTAGCGTGCAGGATGTACATGTAAGGTATATGATACAGACTATACAAATGTGTTAGTTACTGTGCTAACATTAAACATGCTTACACTGGAGCTGTGGTTGTCTTTGACAGTGACAGTACATTGAATATATGCTTAAAGAAACAGTCCAGTGTTTTTCAGTCTGAATTGCTGAAGCTAAAGCACACAGACAGATACTGTGGGTGATTATTTTGATTTATTGTGTAGTATTCAGTTAAAACCAGAATTAATATAGCAGCCAATGGGCAGCTATAGTATTTGCATTGGCTTCTAATATGAGTTATTGTCATTTTTTTGTATATTTTTTGGTACAGAATATTATGCAGCATGCATGTGCTTATTAGAAGACTGTACTTACTCGATGTTTAAAGCTGCAGTGTGTCAGAAGTAAAAAAACCTGATCTTTTCAGACCTCATCATACGTCTTTACATACTAACTTCACATGCACTGGATTAAAAAGATGATCTGGCCTGACGTTTAGGTCTCAAGTGCAAAATCAACATTATACTAATTAGCATATGTGATAAAATAGTATATAATTCACTCACATCCTCAGAAGACATGCCCTTCACCAAGTTTTTAATGAGCAACCGATGTTTGAGAATATGCTCTTGAGTGCAATTACACATTTCCACCAGAGAGGTCTCCAAATCCCCAAAACTTACACAGTGCAGCTTTAACCAAACACACTGTAGAACACCCCAATTTATATGCTTAATTTTGGTTGTGTGCTTTTTGAAGATACGTCCACCACCCATAATTGAAGGTCTGGAGCAGATAATGAATTCTGATGAAGTGGTGTACACAACTGGAGACATATTTGCAGTAAGAATTGTATTGAAAAATGTTAACAATTCTATAAAAGAACACCAAGAATGGCCTTCTCAGCTTCAGTTCTCACATAACACAGCAGTGTATTTACCCCACCACCCCAGCGGTCAGTCACCTGTCCCAATATTTTTGCTCATTTGGGTGGGTTCAAATGACATTTAAAAAAAACATGTAAATATCAGGGAATAAAAGCTGATATTTTGATCTATTATGGGAGGAAACAGCAACACGGGTGCCTCACAGCAAGCAGGGCCTGGGGGTTGTTTTCCCAGCCGTTCAAGGGTCCATCTGTGTGGAGTTTGCATGTTCTCCTCGTGTCTGGGTGCTCCGGTTTCCCCCCACCATCCAAACACATGCAGTCAGCTGAGTTGGAGATGCCCCCTAGGTGTGTGTGTGTGTGTGTGTGTGTGTATGTATGAATGTGTATGTCTGTGTATCTGCCCTGCCTCGAACTGGTGGCGTTCCAAAAGGACCATGCCAGTACTTTAGGAGACGACTGTATTTTCCAGGCGTACTTAAACGCTATGGAGCACAACACAAACACTGGTTTATCCTCTGATAATAAAGGGGCAGGAGACCCTCGCAGCCTCAGCTCCATTAAAATTGAGTGGACTCCAGACTGAACTGTCAGGCTTTTGCATATTTATCCAAGGTTAGCTTCTTCTGAATCATGGAAAAGAGATAACGCCTTAATCCTCCCAGTTATATATATATATAAATATAAAAAACCCTTAATTGCCTTATTTGGATATACTTTCACTGTGTCTCATCAACCTTCCCACTATCAGCCCAGCTCCAGCGCCAGTGCACTGCACACTGCAATATCTCGGATGCATGCAGATTACATCTAAGGTAGCCTTAAAAAATAAAACAAAGTGTGAAATACAGCTCCGCGTGACCATGACAACCCTGAAGCTGGCAAAGCTAATTTAGCCATTCTTTCGTCTGTGTGCATGCGGTGTGCCAGAGCGGTGCCCGAAATCAATCTTGTGATTTGTTCCTGCAGTCGTGCTTCTTTTCATCAGTGACGCTGAGCGGTGGGTGCCAAATATAACCAGTTCCTTCAGCTCGTTGCCGACTGACCTCAGGAAGCAGAGCACGCTCCTCTGCATGTCCCCGCCGTGGGCGAGCTGTTGGTCACTACTAGGACTGCACCTAACGATTAACTTCTTAATTGATTCATCTAATGACTTATTTTTTCAATAAGTCAATTAATCTAATGACTAATTCATAGATTTCTCTAGTGTGAGTGTGTAGGAATTAAATATTTGTAACCGATGGATGAATTGTGTGTGTGAGTGTGTATATATATATATTATATTGTGTGTATATATATATATATATATATATATATATATATATATATATATATATAAGATTGGTCTGGTGGCCAATCTTCATTAATTGCACCAGTAAGAGCAGAGTGTGAAGTTCAGTTAGCAGGTAAGAGCACAGCATCATCAGGTGAAGGTAGAGTACACCATGGACAGGTCGCCAGTCCATTGCATGGCCAACACTCACTCACTCACACCTACGGGCAGTTTAGAGTGAGGATCCTATCATGCATGTGTTTGGACTGTGGGAGGAAACCGGAGTACCCGGAGGAACCCACTCAAGCACAGAGAGAACATACACACTCCACACAGAACCACCCAGACCGGGAATCCAACCCAGATCATCTTACTGTGAGGAGACAGTGCTAAAGAATTGAGAGACATGCTTTTCTTTGGAGAGCAGTAATATGATAATTATTATTAGAATTATTAAACTCAAGTCTAAAGCTTCTTAACACTTAAAGGGGAATTCCACCCATTTTTCAAATACTCTTCCACAACTCTGTGGCTGAGACGTAAAACTGGTTTGAAAGTGTGCTGACTCTGATGTTGCTTACAGTGGTGGTGCTGGGAACCAGGGGTCTCCATGCAGGGACAGATTAGGGATAGTCTGGGCCCCTGGGCAAAGAGTTGCCCAGGAATAACCCCCCCCAAAACCTGCGCCCGTCGTGATTAAGAGCCCTCTAATGGTATGCCCTGCTCTTCTCTAGGGCCCCCTCATAACCATAACCAGGGCCCTCTAAAATTATCCCCCCTCTTTCCTAGGACCCCTAATAGCCAGAAGTCAAAGTCAGAGCAGTGCCACAACACCTCATTCATTTTCATAAGGGGTGCAAAAGCATGGCTAGGGCCCAAAAGCATTGCTATGTGCCCCAAAAGCATGGCTAGGGGCCCCAAGAGGCCCTGGGATCAAAGTCCCTAATAGTCAGAGGATCCTTGAAATGGAGGGCCCTCAGAAATAAAAATATATTGTGTTGTAAATGTTGATAGGCGTTGCAAAATGTTTTGAGTCAGGGCCCCCCCGGGGCCCCCTGACCTCAAGGACCACTGGCCCGGTCAGTAATCCAGCCATGTCTACAACACAAATATATTTTATTCACCACCAATGAACCTACACATGTCAGCTGAGTGTTCATATTAGTCTGCTGATGTTGAATCAGTGCTACATCTGAATAAAGACATGATATTTGGGGCCTATTTTGCCCTACAACACCCTACATGTGCCTCTACACCATGATTAGATGTTAAGAACATGTTTTAGGCCAAAGTTTAAAGAAAATGACCATGAACTATGACTTAGAAAGCAGGCAATGTATTCGTGACCGTTTTCAAGTAATAAGTGAGGGACTTTTCAGATACGGACGTCTGGTTCCTTTCACCACCACTGTGAACACCTCAGGAAGCTTGCTCAGCAAATCACTTTATTTTTAAATATACAAACAGTATTTATAGAGTAAGTAGACCTTTTACATACGTCAGTGTGTTTATTTAACCCTTTCCAAGCTTCTCCTTGTGGAAACAACCCAGTATTATTATCAGTTCTCATCTAAAACCTGCTTTGACTGCTCAGTACTTCATTAAGCTAAATCAAGATTTGCTGCTGAAGGAACTGAACACATTCATACAATGTCTGGGGCGTCCAGGAGAAATCTGGAACCTAACTTTGTTCTTCAAACTGGATCAAGATCTGATTTACTTCTCTCACAATAACATATTCATGTTACTTTGTATTGTATGTATGATTATTTATATCTGTTCTATGATAAATGATATGTTATATGATATATGGACTTTCAGAACAGTAGTGTAGATTGTTTTGTTACATTTAGGCTTATAAGATCACTGATAGCCAGTTCAGTCCTGCACACAATGTGAGAGACCCTATTATGTATAGTACTTGGAATGCCATTGATGGGAGCTATTTATGGAGACAGGCTTCTTTGACCTTGAGGAGTCTGTCAGTGTAGGAATTGACAGGACACTTACTGTGAACGGAGCCATGTGATACTTCCACATGTGTTTTAGCCCACAGTAATAGCTTTACCTCACTAACCATCTCTGACTCATCTAACAGACTATAACATATATATATATATATATATATATATATATATATATATATATATATATATATATATATATGTATATATATATATATATGTGTGTTGCATCTCTAATTAGTCAAGTTTTGTGGGTAAAGCATTTGATTGAGTGTTAGTGAGGTCAGGTACTGATGTTGAACATTACTGTGAGGATCTGATTGAGTATTAGTGAGGTCAGATACTGATGTTGAACATTGCTGTGAGGATTTGATTGAGTATTAGTGAGGCCAGGTACTGATGTTGAACATTGCTGTGAGGATTTGATTGAGTATTAGTGAGGCCAGGTACTGATGTTGAACGTTGTTGTGAGGATTTGATTGAGTATTAGAGAGATCAGGTACTGATGTTGGAACATTGCTGTGAGGATTTGATTGAGTATTAGTGAGGCCATGTACTGATGTTGAAACATAGCTGTGAGGATTTGATTGAGTAATAGAGAGATCAGGTACTGATGTTGGAACATTGCAGTGAGGATTTGATTGAGTATTAGAGAGATCAGGTACTGATGTTGGAACATTGCTGTGAGGATTTGATTGAGTGTTAGTGAGGTCAGGTACTGATGTTGGAACACTGCTCAGTTACTGATGTTAAACATTGCTGTGAGGATTTAATTGAGTATTAGTGAGGTCAAGTACTGATGTTGAACATGGCTGTGAGGATTTGATTGAGTATTAGTGAGGTCAAGTACTGATGTTGAACATGGCTGTGAGGATTTGATTGAGTATTAGTGAGGTCAAGTACTGATGTTGAACATGGCTGTGAGGATTTGACTGAGTATTAGTGAGGTCAGGTACTGATGTTGAACTTTGCTGTGAGGATTTGTTTGAGTATTAGAGAGATCAGGTACTGATGTTGGAACACTGCTGTGAGGATTTGATTGAGTAATAATAAGGTCAGGTACTGATGTTGAACGTTGCTGTGAGGATTTGATTGCGTATTAGAGAGATCAGGTACTGATGTTGAACATTGCTGTGAGGATTTGATTGAGTATTAGTGAGGCCAGGTACTGATGTTGGACATTGCTGTGAGGATTTGATTGAGTAATAATAAGGTCAGGTACTGATGTTGAACTTTGCTGTGAGGATTTGTTTAAGTATTAGAGAGATCAGGTACTGATGTTGAACATTGCTGTGAGGATTTGATTGAGTGTTAGTGAGGTCAGGTACTGATGTTGGAACATGGCTGTGAGGATTTGATTTAGTATTAGAGAGATCAGGTACTGATGTTGAACATTGCTGTGAGGATTTGATTGCGTATTAGAGAGATCAGGTACTGATGTTGAACATTGCTGTGAGGATTTGATTGCGTATTAGAGAGATCAGGTACTTATGTTGAACATTGCTGTGAGGATTTGATTGCGTATTAGAGAGATCAGGTACTGATGTTGAACATTGCTGTGAGGATTTGATTGCGTATTAGAGAGGTCAGGTACTGATGTTGAACATTGCTGTGGGGATTTGATTGAGTATTAGAGAGATCAGGTACTGATGTTGAACATTGCTGTGAGGATTTGATTGCGTATTAGAGAGATCAGGTACTGATGTTGAACATTGCTGTGAGGATTTGATTGAGTGTTAGAGAGGTCAGGTACTGATGTTGAACATTGCTGTGAGGATTTGATTGCGTATTAGAGAGGTCAGGTACTGATGTTGAACATTGCTGTGAGGATTTGATTGCGTATTAGAGAGATCAGGTACTGATGTTGAACATTGCTGTGAGGATTTGATTGCGTATTAGAGAGATCAGGTACTGATGTTGAACATTGCTGTGAGGATTTGATTGCGTATTAGAGAGATCAGGTACTGATGTTGAACATTGCTGTGAGGATTTGATTGCGTATTAGAGAGATCAGGTACTGATGTTGAACATTGCTGTGAGGATTTGATTGCGTATTAGAGAGGTCAGGTACTGATGTTGAACATTGCTGTGAGGATTTGATTGCGTATTAGAGAGATCAGGTACTGATGTTGAACATTGCTGTGAGGATTTGATTGCGTATTAGAGAGATCAGGTACTGATGTTGAACATTGCTGTGAGGATTTGATTGAGTGTTAGTGAGGTCAGGTACTGATGTTGGAACATGGCTGTGAGGATTTGATTGCGTATTAGAGAGATCAGGTACTGATGTTGAACATTGCTGTGAGGATTTGATTGCGTATTAGAGAGATCAGGTACTGATGTTGAACATTGCTGTGAGGATTTGATTGCGTATTAGAGAGATCAGGTACTGATGTTGAACATTGCTGTGGGGATTTGATTGAGTATTAGTGAGGCCAGGTACTGATGTTGAACATTGCTGTGGGGATTTGATTGAGTATTAGTGAGGCCAGGTACTGATGTTGAACATTGCTGTGAGGATTTGATTGAGTATTAGAGAGATCAGGTACTGATGTTGGAACATTGCTGTGAGGATTTGATTGAGTATTAGAGAGATCAGGTACTGATGTTGTAACACTGCAGTGAGGATTTGATTGAGTAATAGAGAGATCAGGTACTGATGTTGTAACACTGCAGTGAGGATTTGATTGAGTAATAGAGAGATCAGGTACTGATGTTGGAACATTGCTGTGAGGATTTGATTGAGTATTAGAGAGATCAGGTGCTGATGTTGAACATTGCTGTGAGGATTTGATTGAGTGTCAGTGAGGTCAGGTTCTGATGTTGGATGATCAGTTCTAGATCACTGCAGCTCATCCTAAAGGTACTGAATGGAGCTCCGTCACTCCAGAGAACGTAGGTCTGCTGCTTCTCTTCCGTGCAGCTAATTTACATTTAACCTTTTTTTAATTTCAGTATAAAACTTTATACTCATACATTAACCTACACTCCCACTCAGCCCCCTCCACCCAACCAACGAATCGTTCTTGTTGAACAACTCTTTTAAGTGAATCAAGTGAATCAATTCAAAAGCTTGAACTGATCAACTGATTTCATTAATACAGTGAATACAAAGATTTTTGTTTGGTTATCTTATCAGAAGCTCAGAAGCCTCCCTGTACTCTGTACCTTAGTCACGCCACTGTATTTAAAATACAATACTGAAAACATTATTTATATCACTTACTACAAGAAACAAGCCAGACTACTGTGAATTAATGTTGTTGTTCAATAGCTTGAATTAGTTATGTTTATGTTTCTATCATAAAGCAATCACATAGCCCGACTAATCCTAGTATGGATGATTGATACGGATTACTGTGAGGATATGATTGAGCATTAGTGAGGTCAGAGTTCTGTAAGAGTAGTAACTAGTGGTGAACAATACCAATCCGATACCCTCTCTTTCCATCTCCCATGTGTTGTTTGACTCTATATTGCACCAACAATCTTTATCGTTTGACGACAGCTGCTTTTCATATCCTGATGAATGGACCATTAGAAATGCTCTATAATCTCTTGGAATAAAACCTCTTAACATTAACTTTAAAAGTAGGGAAAGTTTCTCTCCTCTTCTCCTGTAAAGTTACTATTTTGGCGATACTTGTTTTTCTTGGGACAGCGACCATGTATACATATATATATATATATATATATATATATATATATATATATATATATATATATTTATATAGTGGTCACGTATCACGATACTGTGGTCACGATTCGATATATCACTTTACATTGTGATATTTCAAGCAAAGTGATATATTAAAACACACTACTATATGAACAGGTTTGCCAATGCTTACAGTAGCACTGCGTCCTTGTGCTGCTTGTTAATGTTGGAGTGGAGCTGAAAAAGGATTATAACACTGCCATCTAGTGTTCACAGTAGCACACAATGACTCACTGTCTGCCAGGAATCTGTGTATCCATAGTGTTTTTGAGAATCACTAAACATAATTTCCCGATATTCAATATTTTCAATATTTTCTTACACTCATATATATAAGTTTATATATATACATATGTATATATATATATATATATATATATATATATATATATATATATAAGCAGGTTCTATATAGAATCCATTGTCTTTACTAAAGAACCCCCAAATGAACCACTGAATCGAACGTTGGATTCCTTTACAAAATGAGCCGTATAAAGGAATCGGTTCAGTGAAGTGAATCATTGAATCGAAGTGCCCTTGAAGCAACGTGGTGCGGGGAAGCCAGCCAATGAGCGCTTTCCACATGCGGACACCGAAACAGCGCTTGCGGGATCCGTGGAGGAGGAGAGAGGCGAAAGCGACCGGAGCTGCTGCTGGCTGTACTAACTAACGAGTGATCCACCCGGTTCTCCACCGCTCAAGCTCATCAACAGCGGCGGCGGACGAGAAAGAGACGCGTTACCGAGCCGTCGAAGACCAAGTAGTGGCTGTTCCGAGTCCTCAATGACCGCGGCTGCTCACTGGATTAGCCCAAACTTCAGTAACGCGAGCTAACGATAGCTTCAGTTGCCGGTTGTGTAATTTGCGTGCCGAGTCGCCGCTAGAGCCGTTATTTCCCAGCAGCGCGCGGCCGCCGTTCGCTCTAACGTCACGTCAGCTGAAGTTCGTTCTGGCGGTTTTGCTGCTTTCCTCATTTCTGGGAGCCGCTTGAAGGGAACCGGGCGGTTTTTTTTGTGTGTGTGTGGAGCTTAAAACGCCGTCCAACCATGGAGAACGCGCACACGAAGACGGTGGAGGAAGTTTACAGCTATTTCAGCGTCAACGAGAGCACCGGACTCGGCCTCGACCAGGTGAAGCGGCAGAAGGAGAAGTGGGGACCGAACGGTGAGTCACCTCAGCCGGCCTGGTTAGCTACCAGGCTAACGCTAACGTGTGGACGCCGGAGCGGAGCGTGCCATTGTGCAATTCCACTCTTTCCCAATCCGGCTCCTCGGAAAACCTCGTGTTCGGCACATTTCGGCGTCTTCTCTGAGATACGCACACTTAACGTGATTAAGCAGAGCTGTTTGTGGGGGAGAGCGGCGGGTTGGAGCGGGAGAAGCCCGGTAATGTGCGTGGCGGAGGATGTTTGAGGAGCTGGATGGGGAAGAAGCGCTGCTGTAATTAGCCGGCTTGGCTAACGTTTAGCTGCGAGGCCTGTGTGCGGGTTACAGGACCGGCGGAGAGATAAAAAAAAAAAATAAGAAAAAAGTAAAAGAGATGAAATGAAGGTTTGACGTCACTACATCCAACCAACTCTGTCAGGAACAAACTTTTTAAAAATCTATTAATTTTAAGTTTCTTTGTGCAGTTAAGGCGATGTGAGGGTAATTTCTTTCTCTCAGTGTATGTATGTTTGCGGAACCCTCAGCACCCTGTGTGTGTGTGTGTTCTTGTAGAGGTATACTTGTGAGGACCACATGTCCTCACTATTATAAGACAATCAGATTTTTTTTTGGTAAAGTGAGTGCTGGTCTTCACTTTAGGACTTTATTTTCTCCAAAAATCAAAATAAAATCTAAAAGAGCAGAAAATTATTAGTAATATTATTTAGTTATAGTACAAAAAAGATCAATAGAAACCTGTGGATGACCTCACTAATATAGTAAAACCAACGTGTGTGTATGGATAAATAAATAAGTTTGGTGCAGTATAGAACCCTATACAACACCTTTTTTTAATCTGAGGTGCCATTTCGTCATGCAAGTGGTTCTCTGAGTGAGTGTATTTATAAAGAAAATCTTTTTTTTTTTTTTAAGTGTCTTAATTAAATCAACATAAAGTGAAACTGGTTTACTTGAAGTTTTGAATGGGGTGAAAAGAGATTTTCACAGTACATGATCAATAGAGGTGGACCGATACAATATACCAAATAGAACAATGAGTTAGAACCTGATATGATCCATTAGCTTAAACTATCCTCTAAATTCTTAACTAAACTTTTGCACAGTGTTGTACTTAAAATTTTGGTTGATGGTGCTGAACTGCAATCATATATCTAATATAATATTCTTATTATACTGCAATTTCCCCCTGGGATCGATAACGTATTTCTGATTCTGATTATCAGACTAGAGATGTGGCACTGGTCTTCCTCAGGGTGGCGCTGTAGCAAATTGGTTGACCCAGTTGGTCCTTCGTAGCTTAGCAACTGTAAATGTGCCTGGGATTCCTAATTTTTAGTGTCCGTAAATCAGAATTCATTCCCAGTTTCCCAAGAGTTTGATGGAAGCGGTGAACGATTGCTTATTTCTCAGACTGAAGACAGTAGAGATGAGCAAGATCTCAGTAAACAATAACGTTTGTTGTTTTTTTTCCCTTATTTTGTGTGTTAGTTTAAAAATGAACTAAAAATATTACTAGAATGTGAAAAGCTAACAGTTTTGGCGCTGTGTCACATCTTATAACGCCACAGGTTTTTTTTTTGTTTTGTTTTTTATATATACAGTTTTATAGTGAGTCACTGTAGTGTGGCGTGAAATCAGCCCAACACGAGAGGATAAAGAAGTAGTGCTGCTGCCCTGGCAGTATATTATAACCTTCTGTCAATCATGTTGAGGGTGCTGCTTAGACTATTTAAATACATGCAGCCAATAAAACAAACAGCAAATGCAATGATGATGATTGAAGCTCTTGCTTCCCTGCTCTCTCGCTCGCTCGCTCACTCTTGGCAAGACACCATGCTTGGCAGCAAACAAAAGAAGGGATGTGATTAAAGGGATGTACAGGGATGAAGTAGGACGCTTAGTACTTAGAGTGACTATCGTGTTCTGGTGATATGTTGTCCTATGTTCTCGTATGAATTTCACAGGTTGTGTCACAGATTGCTCCTTTAATGATTCTTTTAAAATGAGTATTGATCACCCGAATAAATCTCTCTCTCTCTCTTTCTCCCCCCCCCCCCCACCCCCCCTTACAGAGTTACCAGCAGAAGAAGGTAGGCCGAGTTCTTTTGTGTTCACACTGACTATTCGTATGCTTATTTGTGGCAGTTCTCTTATCTGTTCTTATGCAACTGTGTCTCTTTGTCTAACAGGAAAATCACTGTGGGAGCTTGTTGTGGAGCAGTTTGAGGATCTCTTAGTCAGGATTCTTCTTCTCGCCGCATGCATATCTTTTGTAAGTACTGTATGTGTGGTGGTTGTAAAAGAGAGCAAAGCTTTTCTTTGCCACACTTGGCAGCGTGAGGCTGTAGTAGCAGTGCTTCAGATTGTGTTGCCAGTGCCCAGTAGTTTTACAAGCCTCTATTCTTGCTGCTGATTAATAATATAATTAGACTTCTAACACTGTTTGGATTAATTAAAGTAGTTTAATATATTCCAATTAATTTGGTTCAGCTTTTATGATCTCAAAGGGAAGTTTTAAGGCTGATGAGGCATAAAAAAAAAAAAAAAGGCAATAAAGTACCCAAGACCTCACAAAGGTGTCTGCATAGGCTGAAGCGTAATTCTGATTCAGGGTTTATATGACAGTCTGCTGTTAATGCCCTCTAAACACACCCATTCACTCCTTCGTCATTCGCCATTGTAAATGTTCCATCTCTGGTCACGTGTGTGGTGTGACCTCACGTTGACGTTGCAGTTTTAAGTCCACGTGTTCTGTAGCATTGCTGAATATGCTCTATGCTGTAACACCTTACACAGTATAATGCCATGTGTGCAGCCTAGGCCTGCCAAACATAGGAATATAACAATATCTACAATAAATAATAATATCTAAAAATCATTTGCAGGATATTTTCTTGTTTAAAAAAAAATCTTCAGTTTCACAAGTAATTATAATAAATAATGCACAACAACAACAAGGAAAACCGTAAATACTGTAGTAAGAATACTTTTAACAATGTTATCAGTTATGATAAGAGTTAGGGGGTGTTAGAAAATATTGAATATTGGGATATTGTTTGATGATACTGTATCGTTTCTTAAAAACACAGTATCAATACACAGATTCCTGGCCGACAGTGAATCATTTTGTTTAAACCTCTGACCACTAGATGGCAGTGCTGTAATCCATTTTCAGCTCCACTCCAACATTAACAAGCAGCACAAGGGCGCAATGCTGTTGTAAGTATTGATAAACCTGTTCATATAGTGGTGTGTTTTAATTGTAGGATTTAAAAAATCACACTAATATTGAGGCGGTGGCTTTTCATATCGCAAAAAACTAAAAAAAGGAAAAATTGCAATTTCCCCTGGGATCAATAAAGTATTTCTGATTCTGAAAAGACATGATCTCTGAAAAATAAACGTAAAAGAAAAGAAGAGTTCTAGATGGCGCTGTTGTTGTTTCGTCACATCTACATTTCCCATTTAAATAAAAAATAAAAGGATTTAAAAAACAATCGAAATCGTAATAGAGAATCTGTCATAAATGTAAAAAAAATATTTTTTTAATTCCTCTAATATCGCCCAGCCAAGGTGCAAATCTTAAAGTAAAGTAAACTCGGTACAGTGATAAACACAGCGTCAGTGTATATAACAGTAATTAAAAAGCAAACAAGCTAATGATAAAAGCGTCTAATTACCATAACATTTAACACAGCTTCTCTGAGTAAAATTCTCCATACTGTGCTCAGAGTAATAAACATTTTGGGAAAGTGCCTTTCTTTTAAAACCAAACCAAACCAAAAAATGTTTGTGGATACCTTGATAAATATGATTAGACCTGAGGTTGCAACTAGAATTGCAGAGTATGTGAAGCTCCTTGAGATAATCTGGAAAGTAGGGGTGGGCAATATGGCCCTACAGTAATATCAAAATATTTCATAATATTTTTGTGATAACAATACCCTTGGCGATATGACAAAACATTTAATAAAAAAATTAAGAATACACTACTGCAACAAAATGAAAATTAAATTTTATTATTGTATACGATATATGGCACACCCCTAACTGAGATATTTAAAAAAATTCAAGAATTTTCATCAGATTGTAACAGAAGTCAATGATCCAGAATGTCACAATACTAAATAATGCACTCCAAATATCTCCATATATCCAGGGCTGAAGTAAAGTGAATGATACTGGACAGATAAAATCTGTCTAGTAGATATATGATGGGAAATGAGAAGTTTGAATTTTTCTTTTGCTAAAAACAGTAAAAGTAGTACCTGATGTGATAATTAGTGATGAGTGATATGGCACAATATTTCAGGGTATAATATCGCTCACCATATTCAAACATGTTGGAGATATTATTGTGTATGATACGATATAGCACACCTCTACTGGAAAGTTTCCATGAACAAATTGAAAAGTTAAGAGGGAATTTTATAATAAACTCACTATAAAATAGTTTGTGGGTAAACCTAAAAAAATCCAGCATGTGGTAACAAGCAGTTAAACTTGTTTAGCAATAAAACTCAGCTCAAATGACTAATTTAAGGTAAATATTGAACTTAAATTATATATTTAGGCTAAATAAACTGGTTAATTGTCTTGTTACCATGGTAATGAATCTTTTAGGTTTACACATTAAACACTGCAGGAAGCCGGTACAGTGTAATACTGAGTAGTGTATTCATATGTCCAGTAGAGGATCCTGGCTCCACTGTTTTGAGTGTGTTGAAGCCTCTGGATGTACTTCACTCCAGTAGTGCTAAAATAAGCACAAGGTGAGGAGTCGCTCCTGGCCGCTTGTGAACCTCAGTGTCTCTAATATGTTTAGTGAGGTTTTAAAAAGTTCTCTTTTTTTCCAATATGGCGATTATTGCATTGTATGCATTGCCTTCAGGTTTCTTGGCTATTGTTTGGTATGGTATCCCATTTTCTCGCCTACTGGATAGTAGTTTTTATCAAAGCTGTACATCTGATGGAGCTATATTATGGAAGCTGTTTCAGATTTAAAGCTTAATGTTTGAATATTCATTACATTTCAAAGAAAATTAGTTTGAATGCAGAGCTCCCTCTGCTGTGGCTCCTAGTATGTGTCCCAAACTTTTAATTGTTCTATTTTTTTTTTACAAAGACAAGGAAGAACAAGCCATCGTTGACCATAAATAACCAGAAGAACGAGGCTTGTTTGGGCTTTAAATAGAATTGTGTGATGTTGGACATGCTGTGGGGGTTATATGCAAACAGGTTTTTAGCAGCTAGGTCTTTCTGAACGAAGTGACGTGTTTACTTGGTAAACTCTATGATGCCTTATCCTGTAATCAGTAGGGGTGTAAGATGTAAATATCAAATATCAGGATATTATGTTTGGTGATACTGTATCGATTCTCAAACACAGTATTGATACACAGATTCCTGGCAGACAGTGAATCAGTGTGTTGTGTTTAAACCTCTGACCACTAGATGGCAGTGTTGTAATCCATTTTCAGCTCCACTCCAACATTAACAAGCAGCACAAGGGCGCAGTGCTATTGTAAGCATTGATAAACCTGTTCATACAGTGGTGTGTTTTAATGGTAGGATTTTGAAAATCACAGTGTATCGCAATATATTGTGATATTGAATCGTGACTGCTGTATCACGATACGTATTGTATCGCCAGGTTCTTAAAGCCAATACACAGCCCTATTTATTAAATACACACTATTTATTAAATAGTGTAGCCATGTGGCTACAGCTACTGCAGCCACCCGTGCCGGCTTCAGACTGAACGTTACGCCACAGCAATGCAAACGAGGCCTTCAGCTCCTGCCTGGTTCTGTGTCGGCTATACTTTTGAAAATGGGAGGCATGGTGTGAGCCTGAGAAGGCTTAGAAAGCCAGCCCTGTCTGGAATGGTGTGAACAGCATATTAGATTAGGCTCCTGTGTGTTGCCCACCAAGTGCGACACAACCCTACACTGCGACTATCTGTTTGTCCTACAAGCTTCCTGTTGCAGTCCTGCTAGCTCCCTTCCAATTGCAGTGTTTGCAATTGTGTTTGCTGCAACGACGCCGGGGTGATAATCATAACGAATGCAAGACTTGAATAAGAAGGATTAGCCAGGTGAATATGACAGGCTGGCGAGTCTAGCGGTTAACCCCCGCGACCTCCTTCTCCCGCTTCCGCTTTGGCGCTCGCCGGAGCGTCTCACAGCACAGATATCTCTGGCAGCGGGCTGCGTGATGAAAGCCTGGAATCTGGCCCGTAAATCAGTCGCAGGGTCCTACGCTCACTCGCTTTTCCTCTCGTGTTCCTTTCCCACAAGTTGTCTCGAGGGAGATATACAGTCAGCACTTTGTGTCCTGTTGCTGCTGCTCACTGCAGTTCCTAAAGAGATGTGCGACGACAGGTCTCATGAGAAATCTCCTGATCGCAATCGTTTGTACTCAAAGTCTGTGGAATGGCAGGAATGGCAGCTCATCTAATGGATGACTTAATCGTCTCTTTTTCTTTTTTCTTTCTTTTTTTTTTCTTGAGCTTGATTTGGGCCTGAAATGTTGGTCCAAATCCAAACTTAGCTCGAACATTCTGCCCAAGGCCTGCCTGACCTACAACTTTTTTATTTATTTATTTATTTATTTTTGATTTTAGTTTATATTTTGTACTACTTTGGTATGATTTCAGTTTTTCTTGTTTGTACTGTAAAAAAAGTATGTAAAAAAAATTATAACAAACAGAAATGGCCCTCAAATTTTGCAATGTATGAGGCAATTTATAGCTCACACGTTCCCCCCTCACATTTAGGAACTATAGTATTCTCTTGGGGAAGCTGTTGGCACTCGTTGTCTTTGTTTTTATTATTGAAAGGGAGGAAACTGGCATGAACCTGCAACAGTGGTATATATATATATATATATATATATATATATATATATATATTTATATATATATATATTTATATTTTTATATATATATATAATATTCAGAGTGTATAGTCCTGTAAAGCATCACACAATGACATGTGTGTGTATGTATATATATATATATATATTATTAATCAGAGTGTATAGTCCTGTAAAGCATCACACAATGACATGAACACAGTGTATTTGATTAAGCTGTCACTGCAAGCAATGGCTGCTTGCCGTTAAGACAGGCTCACGCTGTCTGAGGGTCCAGTACTTTCTAGGGGTGCATGATCACTTTGGTTTTGACTGATAACCACGCTGTCGCAAACCATCGGCCCGGGGCCCGGGCTAAGCTTTGCCCGCTATTTGAAATCAATATTTAATGGCTCATTTATTGTAAGCTGGAAGAACACAGCTAATGTTTAGGTGATGCTGGCTGTGCCTCCCACCGCACTGTGCACACAAACAAAACCTGCAGCTACTCAAGCAGTTAATGAGCTCCTTCAGTGTCGGGCAGCAGAGCGCTGCTAGAGAATGCTATAATGGGTTCAGCATCACTTAACATGCATGGCATCAGTTTACTACCTCTCTGCAGACTGGCTGTTTTGTAGGGCCGATATGTAAATGTAAAATATCGGGTATCGGCATTGGGCCAGCTCCCATGTCTGTGCTTCCCCAGGGCTTTAGCTGTCAGGGCTGTGTATTGGTAACAACAATATGTATCATGCTACAGTGGTCACAATTCAATATACTGAGCTGTTGCAAGCAAAAAGATATATATTTAATAGATTTTTTGAATCCTACTATAAGAATACACCACTATATGAACAGGTTTGCCTATGTTTACAATAGCATTGCGCCCTTGTGCTGCTTGTTAATGTTGGAGTGGAGCTAAAAATGGATTACAACACTACCATCTAGTGGTCAGAGGTTTAAACACAACACACAATGACTCACTGTCTGCCAGGAATCTGTGTATCCATACTGTGTTTTTGAGAATCGATACAGTATCAGCGATATTCGATATTCTAATAATATTTTCTAACGCCCCTATTAGCTAGGCTGTAGAGAAGATAAGCAGCAGTGGTGTTTTGCATCAGTGACACTGTGCTCTTGTTTTAATTGCACATATTTACAGTTAAAAGCTGCTTTGTTTTCAGATTACACAAATCCTAGGGTCCTATCTCAGGTTTAGGGTCTCAGATGGTCTGAATAAAACCCAAGACTGGCTATAACTAGCCAGAGACAGACAGAATGAAAGTTTTCAGGTCATGAACACTCATGAGCTGTTTCGAAAGAAATTAAATTCCACTTGTTCTACCAGCAAATAAGATAAAGAACATAATATTAATAAGAGATGTCTAATCCTGTCTGTTGGCCCAAGGCTTGAGTTTGAATGTCACCTTCAAGCTCCACAAAGCCCGTCTTCCACCGTTACCAGGTTTCTATTTGATGCCCCAGACATTCTCAGTCACACAGCTTAAGCCGTGATGGCAAATTAGCTGTGCTTGTCTGGCTGGTGCTCATGTTTGATTTTAACAGTGTGTAAATGCTGTGGAGTTCTGTGCTTCTTAAAAAAAAAAAAAAGAAAGAAAAAAAACCCCCAATTTGTGTGTGGTTGGACTTTGAAGTAGGTTATAGGCAGATGGCATATGGGAATACTATGTGACACAGTTGTAGAGCGGCCTAGATTATCTCCGGAAAGACAGAAACCCTCACGTACCAAACCGAACATGTTATATTATTAATTATTTGCAGCTAATTATCTGTCTGTGAAAGTTTAGTCCACAGTGAATGCGGTTAGTTATTAGCGTACCCAGATAATGCATCATCTGAAAAGGTGCTAATCCTGTCCTGATTCCTGTCCTGGTATTCCTAAATGCCATCGTTACATCTCTGATGCTGATTTAAGAGAACAGTTTGGCTCTCCACTTGGGCCGAAGACAATGGCCATGCCCCGTAACAACAAAGAGATTAGCTGTTGTGTAAGGTCATTGTTTTAACTGCTTTACAGCTGGGCTCTACAGTGGCCTAGTTAATCATTTTAAAAGGGCATAATGAAAATGTAATGGCACTAATGTTGCCCGAGTAGGGGTGTTGTGATAATAATGGTGCCTAAATAACCGTATTAGTGTATGGACAGTATAGGATGTATAGGATACATCGGTCATGATTTAATATATCACGATATATCGCGATACTGCAAGCAAAGTGATATATTGCGAATATTCAAATCCTACTATTAAAACACACCACTATATGAACAGGTTCTTCAATGCTTACAATAGCATTGCGCCCTTGTGCTGCTTGTTAATGTTGGAGTGGAGCTGAAAATAGGCTACAACCCTGCCATCTAGTGGTCAGAAGTTTAAACACAATACACAATGATTCACTGTCTGCCAGGAATCTGTGTATTGATACTGTTTTTGAGAATCGATACAGTATCACTAAACGTATCCTGATATTTCCATATTTTCCTACACCCCTAAACCAGACCCCTGTATGTAGTGACTTAACACTGATTCTCCAGTGTTATTTGCATTATTTGGTGTAAACAAAGTTGGTCAGCGTGGTTTGATGGTTAAAGTACGAAGACCCAACGCGCTGCAGATTCACAAATGCGCTGCAAACGGGAAACACTCTTCAAAATGAGAATTTGACGTAATGTAATGATTGTAGTTTGTTCCTTGATTTCGCACGACTGAGAAAATGTAATTTAAGAGATTTTGCAAGGTTGTGAGCTGCAGCAGTGGCAAAACTTGAATATCTGCCAAAAATCCAATGTCAATCTGACTTTACCAAGTTCTACAGTTTGTCTACAAGCTTGTGTAGCCTAGGAACATTAGCTAATAGTTCCTTATCCTATAACTGCAGGTGCGCGAAACAAAAAAAAAGTATTATTTAATTTTCTGAATATTGGCGTGCTAAAAAGCCCAGCTTTTTGCTTCTCAGAAGCTGAAACATTTGCTTCTGTTTAATAAAATGAATATATTTTGGCTAGACGTGGCTGGCTTTAGTGTGCAAGCATCATTTAGTGCACGTGTTGTCGTTTTGATGAAAGTGTTTTCTGTTTGCAGCGTGTTGGTGAATCTGTAGTTGTGTCTTCTCAGCCAACGTATTAAAGCTCAGTTGGAGAGAAACTGGAGGCTCTTATTTCTTTACAGTGGTGGTGATGGGACCGGGAATTGATATGTCTACAACACAAATATAGCCATTACATGCACTATCCAGAACCACCAATGATTCTGAGTTCTAAGTTTATGTGGGAAATTTTGATGGTAACATAATGGAAAAGAAAAGTTTCCGTCAGGCTCTGTTTTGTCTCAACACCCTGCATGTACTCACTCACCATGAATGCGTTAATAGAATTGGATTAAAATACGTTTTAGACCAAACTTATATCGCAGCGCATTCATAACATGTAATAACTTTCTGTGAGGGAGCTTTTTGAGGCTTTGAACTTCTTAGATGTTTCATTCCTGTCACCACCACTGGGAACCATTCTGATTTGAGAACAAGTTTCTCTAGAACAAAGCGTTTCAGACCCAACCAGGATTGATCATGACGTCTTAACCATTTCAATATACAGAAGTTGCTTTAATGTGCAGCCAATGACACAAATGTGTTCACAGCTTGTAGCGTCTCTATAGAAAAGCATTGCTATTAGAACGATGTGCTCTGGAACAGCCATGACAAAAACATTGAGCCGACACCAAACGTGACACACATCATATATAGTATAGCATGTTGGGGTCCAGAGAAAAATATGTATCTCTAAAAATCTTTATTTTTAATGCACGTCAATGGAACCAGAATTGTTTCCAGATGATTTTGGAGCATTTCTATTGGTCCAATCATCATGAAATGTTTACACAATGTAGACACAAAGGAAGATAAATAAAAATCAACAAAAATACATTTTTCTTTGGACAGTGATGATATGCAAAGCATGAGTGGCTGTTTGTCTATTACTCAAAGCCTCTCTCTGTTTCGTTTTCTCCTTTTCTTTTACATTAAAATAGATACGTAGAAAGTATAAAACTCAACAGCAGGTAATGAAATCACAATTTGAATAGCTTTTAATTTGTTGAGGCTGCAGTTACTGTATCAAACTACCTCAATACCCCTGATTTCAGTCAAAACTCTAGGTGTCTTCAATCCTTTGGACACCAAATGTACCAAATTCACCTTGAGTCAAAGTAGCTGTACGGTGCAAGATTAAATATGAAGGCTTGCCGGCCCACCGGACCCAGATAACCGTGCTGCGGCATTCAGATTGTGACCCACCTGTTTTCTCAGAGAAAGCTCAGTACCTCCAGCTTTGATGGGAGATACATAATGAGCTTCATCATCCACGTAAATCTAAGCGGCTGTCCAGCTGAATGGAGTGCTTGCCTTTGTCAGTGCCAGGACGGCATGCATTAAACATAACTCGCCTCATTAAATAGCTGACGGCAGACTCGCCGAGACCACAGCCGAGCCTCCTGATAAAGGGCGACATGCCCAGGGTACAAAACCTGTGGTGCAGCAGGGCCTACTGATTGTCCTTACACGTTCTCGGCCCCCATTGTCTCGCCGCGAAAGCGCTCTGCTACTGGATGTCGCATTGACCTTGTGATTGCCTTTGCGAAGGAATTGGGTTTGAAGTTGAGAACGAGCTGAGCGTGGGATCATAACAGAAATTAGTGATCATAATTCTGTAATCAGTATATACCGGTATCTAATTCTCCTGCTTTTCTTTTCTTTTTCCTCTCTAGGTACTGGCCTGGTTTGAAGAGGGGGAAGAGACCATTACGGCTTTTGTGGAGCCTTTCGTAATATTGCTAATTCTTATAGCCAACGCTATCGTAGGGGTCTGGCAGGTGAGTGGAACTCTCTTCGCCTCCGTTTTGTCTTCAAGTCTAAGAGTTGGCCAAGCACACAGTGGTTAGGTTCCTTCATTGCACAAGTCTATGGGTGAAAATAAACATTTAAACAGGTCCAGGTATGTGGTCTGGTGAGCTTTTTGAGTTGGATCTTGGAACCACTTGCTTCAACATTCAGCGTAAGGTTCTATTCGTTTGCAGTTCTTGGTATTAGCCATTCATTGTCATAAACCGCGACTAGCAGAGCAGTGAGAAAGTTATATAGACTTTGCAAGGGTGTAGAATTAGCATGGACGAAACCAAACCTGTCCCCACCAATATCCCCCCCTGATCTGTCAACGTCTCATTAACCTAGAGGTGCAGAAAGGGTTAAATCATGTTCTCTACTTCCTTTCTCGCCATAACACATACGGCCAGTGTGATTGGCTGAGCTTTTCCCTGCTGTCACGTGAGACTCTGTAGCTACGTTTGGTTGTTAGCAGCACCAAAACTGGAAGGAAAACTTTCCGGTCATATGTGAGACTCACTGGGCGAGACTCAGGTGCAACATGCGGGGTGACACATGGGTGACAAAAGCGAGTGAAGATGGCAGAAAAAAAAAGCTGGACATGAGCTGTTTTTATTTATTTATTTATTTATTTTATTTATTTTATTTTCCCCCGCCAACCACCCCCCCTCCTTTGGAAGACTAGAAAGCAAAGGGGGGGGAAAAGGGACAAAAATGAATACAAAAGAAAAAGTATGTATGTATGTATGTATGTATGTCCATTTTCAGCTCCACTCCAACAACAACAAGCAGTGCAAGGGCGCAATACTGTTGTAAACATAGGCAAACCTGTTCATATAGTGGTGTGTTTTAATATTAGGATTTAAAAAAATAATAATAATACAAATATATATATATATATATATATATATATATATATATATATATATATAGATAGATAGATAGATAGATATATAGATATATATATATATAGATATAGATATATATATATATATAGAGATATATATATAGAGATATATATAGATATAGATATATACACACACACACACCTTTTCTTTTGTTCTTTTTCTGTTGTATTTCATTGTGTTCTTATTATTTTTGTCCTTTTTTCTTTTTTTCCTTTTGCTTTCTGATTTGTTTATATACATACAGACAAATCAACTGGCTCCTGGTCTGTTCTCCAAAATACCATGTCCCCTCAGTGCTGCGTTTCAACAGCTCAACATGCTCCGCTACATGAAAAGCCTTAATGTGATGCGTAATAGCAGTTTAACACACTGAAAAAAATGTGTGGCAGGTTTAGTTGTGTTTCATTGGCTTTAGTGCAGCTTATGGAACATTGTACAGACTTGTACAGCTCCTACAGGTGGGCTTCCACCTTGTGAGAGCCTCGTTCTATGGACTACGTTGGGCTCCTTTTTTGTGGTCTGCTTTGGTGTGAGTTGGATGAAGGTGTTTGGTGCGTTTGTGTATGTTTTGGGGTGTTTTTTTTTTTTTTTTTTTTTTTTGTTTTTTTTTTCTCCCCTCCAATGAAATTAGCCGTGTTATGGAAACGAAAACCTACGTGGATGCCTCTCCTTTCTGTTCGTCTTAAGATAGCCCTGGCTTCCCAGCGGGTCCCCAGTGTAGAGCTGAGGGCCTATTTTCTACGGCACCTCCCAGTGGCCCTGAAACCCATGTCCCAGTTTCCACTCCATCATTTTATTTTAGTCACCATTCATTACCCAGGCTGGCTTGAGAATCCCCAGCTTTCACCTCTCCAAACCGCCAAGTCCGCTCCTTAAAGGAGAAAACGGTGCCATGTGGCCCCGGGCCCTGGGCCATTAGCCTTGCAGGCATCAGCTGTGCTGGTGTCCTCCTTTAAAGCTGTATTGTAATTTTGCCCAGTGTAGTCAAGCCGTTCTATTATGAATGAAATGCTCACATAATGCTTACTTGATGTCTCTCCATGCTCCGCCCACAGCTACGTCTACAAAGTACATTCATATCGTCGCTGTCCAAAGAACAACATGCATCTACATTTAAAAAAAAAAAATTCTACATCATTTAAACACAACAGCTTTTTTTTTTTTAGATTGTATAAAAATTTCATGCGAATGGACCAACGCATCACGGTAGCTTGGGAAAAAGTCTGGTTCCATTGACTTGTATTGAAAGTAAAGACTGTTTTTGGCCTCTCCTGTAAAGTTGCCAATTTTGGAGATACTCGTTTTTCTTTGGACATTGCCGGTATATAAAACTTTCGTTCTATAATAAACTGTTTGGAGCAGTTTATTATAGAACATGCATTTTCGATCACTGACCAGCATTTTTTGTTATAAAGGACGTACTTATTTCTGCTTAGTTAGTTTTAGATTAGATAATAATTAGAGATGGAAGGATCGATCGGCTATGTATTGGTATCGGCCGATTTGTAACCAAAATATGTGATCAGTGATCAGTCGATATTTCTCCAGTTTAGCCGATCCTGAGAGCCGATTGATGGCGTTAAACAAATGAGTCTAATTTCTGTATTTCCAGCTAGCGCTTCATCCAGGAAGAGGAGCCCTGCTTGAAACCCCCCTCCCCCCCTGCAATTCCTATCTGAACCACTAGGTGGAAATACACACCCTTTCATTTTCCACAGACTGACTAAAGCAGTGGCTTCGCGAGAACGGTTTATAGCGTTCACCGCATGTACGGAAAGAAAACATCGTCCGTCTGGCAGCTTGTTACCGTATGTGGCTCATCCAGGGCAGTTTATCTGACCGGTACCAACAGAACAGCAGCAGAAACAGCCAGAGAGCTAAAGAACCACAGCCAGAGTGATTGAGTTTATAGTTCTAGATAAGCAGCTCTTCTCGGCTGTAGAAGACGTTCATTCTGCTGCTTAATGTTCCACCTGGATCCACGCTCTGCTGTTCCTAGTAGAGATACTTTTCAGATGTGGCTCTTCCGGAGCTGTACCAAGCGGTTTACTCCACATAGACCAACTTCTAATTTAGTTAATAATATTATGCTGTTTCATATGAGCTCATTAAAAATGATAATAAACCAGTTTAGACCATGTTTCATGACTTGCTTGCGCTAATAACTACATGTAGCCCTGGTGTGGCATACAGCCCCGCCCTCGATCAGTATCGGCTATTGGCCGATCACGTTGAAAGGTGATCGACGATCGGAATCGGCCTCAAAAACGCTGATTGGCCCATCTCTAGTTTTTGGTGCAAACGCTCTGCGTCCGAGCTCGACTAGATAGTTGTAGCTGGTCAAAACAAAGCAGTGTTTTATGAGTATGCAAATTTCGGCTTGGTTACAGAACAAAAGCGTCTACGTCTGATTGATGCTCTAAGTGTAACCTTTCAAATGCCAAGCTAAATAAGAACCAGCCCCTCAGAGCGTTGAGCGGTTATTAGGAGATGCTGTGTTATAATTATAAAAAACAGAAAGATATCATAAAACCGACCTGTCTTTACTGAGAACGAACATCTTGTAGTTGTGTTTGCGACGTTTAGCCGGCGCTCTCATGCAGAGCGAGTTACGGAAGTGCTTTTAATTACGAGGACGTATCCTCCTGCATTACGAGAAGGTATGCTGTAAAAACAAATTACGGTCACTGTTCTCATAACACAGAACATTGGCTAGCCTGGTTTTGACTGGACTCCATTTCACACCTTGGGACCTTGTGAATCGGGATCGAATCGATCCGGGAAATCAGTGGCGATACCTGCCCTAGTGTTTATTATATCGTCACTGTCCAAAGAAAACATGCGTCTTCATATTTTATTACAATTTTTTTTTCAGTTTTTGAAAGAAGTAGCTGCTCCAAAATAACTGTAGTTGGTGGGGCTTGGATGGGGATGGGAGGTTAAGATTGTTTTAGTGATTATTATTATTACATTGTCCATATTCTGTACAAAGAAAACATCTCCATTATTTATTTATTTATTTAAAAGATGTAGCTGCTGTTTGTTGTGTAAAACATTATTGATGAATGGAACAATAGAAATACTTAAACATAAAAAAATTGAAACAAATTAGAAAGCAAAAGAAAAAAGGACAATAATAATAATAATAATAATAATAAAGCTAAGAAAAATGTAAAAGATGTAGCTGCTGTTTATGTTGTGTAAAACATTATTGATGAATGGAACAATAGAAATACTTAAACATAATTTTTTTTTTTAACAAATTAGAAAGCAAAAGAAAAAAAGACAAAAATAATAATAATAATAGTAATAAAAAAGCTAAGAAAAAAATTCAAAAATTGTTTCCATTGATTTAAATTAAAAGTAAAGTATGTCGTTGCCTCTCCTGTAAAATTGCCAGTTTAAAGATGCTTGTTTTTCTTTGTCAGTAATGCGTCACTGTTTAACCTGAAGTATAATAAATAAATAAATATAATAAACACACTGGTTTAAGAATTTGACGATCTTGATCTGTGCTCTAATTTCTAGAGATGCGCTGATGTGGGGGTGGATATGAACCAGTACTGATATGGTTCAGGTGTTGTTGTGGGTTGAATTAAAGAAAAAAAATGGATCTCAGTCCCAGTTCTCTGAGGGTGGAAGTCTTAACACTTGAGTGCGGCACTGGCGGGTATGCTGGGATGTGGGTCTGCTCGTCCTCCTCCCTGTGTGAGCACCTTATGTGTTTTTGGATCAGAGAGGTGAACGACCTCATCTCGGCCCGAGCCTGTCTGCGTACCTGCTCTGGAGCTGCGTCTGGAGAGGCGTAGTAAATATCTACGGCTGTTTCTCGGCAACCAGGCCAGAGGCAGCTGCGACAGGGCAAAGGTGATATCGCACGTTACCTATCTGGTGTGTGCACGGCGTGCTCTTTGTGATGTTTTATCAGAGGGAGCGTTCATGGGGAGCCATATAGTACATGAGGACAGCCAACTACAGTCTACAGTCGGTTGGCCTGTTGATTTATTTGTTTGTTAATCGACTAATCAATGGATTAAGTTCCCATTTCTTTACATTAATTATTACAGTTGAAGTTCTTGCTCTGCTTTGCTGTGAAATCCAAATGTCAGATCAGTAGTGGTGAATCAGAAGTGTGTGGAAATACAAGAAATGGTTGAGTTCAGTGTATATACATTTATTGTTTTTATTAAATTGTCCAAAAGAGAAAAACAATTCTAGCTAGTGTTTACTAATTTACCCATCTCCCATGTTTGTTACTGTTTGTGTGACTCTGAGTGGAGCGTGTCTCTCTGGGCTGCTCGTCTGTTAAAGGTTTTGTTATTAAGCATTTTATGGCCGACAGAAACGGCTGGCATATGTGACTTTATGACTGTGTTCTATAGATTTTTACTATCAACACTGTCCAGTGCTATCCAGCTCCTGCTCTTGCCCGGGGCCTTTTATGGAGCTGCAGCCACAGCGTTGTTAAATTACCGCGCCGTACTTAACTAGGCTCAAATATCTAAAAGCAGTTACCCACAAAACAGGAGCCACATGGAAACACGGTGGGACGCTGCTCTTGTTTTGTCTCTTACAATAGCATTGCACCCTTGTGTGGCTTGTTAATGTTGGAGTGGAGCTGAAAATGGATTACAACACTGCCATCTAGTGCCATACTGTGTTTTTGAGAATCAATACTGTATCATTAAAGATAATATCCCGATATTCAATATTTAAATAATTTCTTACACCCTTAATAAAAAAAACAGCCAATGAGGAGAGATCATTTTCACATAGTAGAAACAGTCTGTTTATTTCCTAGTGATAAAGAAAGGTTGGAAAATGGTCATATAATAATCGATCCTTTTGGTAAATTAAAACATATATATCATAAACCCCATAAATATAATGTTGTTTCTCCTCATATGCCAAACTCATAAATAGAAATTGTCAAGCTTTATTGTCAATAATACAGGACATACACAGGATTGCAATTGTTTCTCTCAGGCCCATGGTGCAGCAATAAATATTAGCATTAAGCATTAAACTATATGCCTAAGCTTATAATATATTACTGCACACTAATCGTATAAATATTAGTATAATATTAAAAGTATAAATACAGTCGTCATGATTCAATATATCGTGATATACTGCGATACAACAAGTAAAGTAATATATTGTGATTTTTCAAGTCCTACTATTAAAACACACCACTATATGAACAGGTTTGTCAGTGCTTACAATAGCATTCACCCTTTTGCTGCTTGTTATTGGTGGAGTGGAGCTGAAAATGGATTACAACACTGCCATCTAGTGGTCAGAGGTTTAAAGACAACACACACTGATTCACAGTCAGCCAGGAATCAGTGTATTGATAGTGTTTTTGAGAATCGATACAGTATCACCAAACATGATATCCTGATATTCCATATTTCCGATATTTTTTTTACACCCCTAATAAATATAAATGTATAAAAGATCCCTGACATTGACAGTAAAGTGAGGTCGGTACCTGACAGGCTGACAGTGGGTATGGCTAGTGCAGTTAAACAGAAGTGCAATTGTGTCGGACGTGTTAACAAAAGCATGTATTAGGACTGAGACTCGGCTGTGAACTGGTCACACGTTCGTTGGATAGTGGTTTTAGGGTATCTGTTCGCTGACAAGTCCACACAGTGATGCCTTTCACGTTGTAAGGCTTTGAGCGCAGCTGTGGGTTCTGCTTTTTATGATGTAAAGTCCCTTTTTTAGTGAATGGCTCTGTTGGCTCTGTTTCATGATAGCATTTGTTCTGGTGTTTATCCAAACCACAGCTCTCAACCCAGCTAGAGAAGCTCTGCACAGACTCTTTTTATTATGTGAAAATATCGAGGCTGTTAACCTGCCGCTCGTAAAAACCCACCCGTCTACTTGGACGCTTTCAGCCACATCCGGCCACAACTGGTGAGGGACCACAGCCCTAGTGATTCTTAGATAATGCCTGAAATCGTTTGTTTTTTATTATTATTATTATTATTATTAATATCTTTGTCCTGGGACAACATGCTCTGGGTCGTTTGAAGGCAATGCTCCTTTGAGTTGCGATGCGGCCGAACTAGAACAGCCTCTGCCTCGTTCTGTGCTTATTATAGAGTTTCCATGTGACCCGTGTTGATTTTTGTCAGTGACACTTTCCATGCATGGTTGTGCTGAGAGTTACGCCAACTTTCATTTATTCTGAGTCTCTGGCTTTGAGAGTGTCTTGGGGGTTTTTACCTAGAGATAGCTAACAGGAAACAAGTGTATGTGTAATGATCTACATCGGGTGGTGTACATCATAGACGCTTTATCTGCAGTAATTGAAGCATGTTATTTGAATGTGTTTAAAACCTAAACCGCATGTTTCCATGCGATCTGTATTACGTTTACGTTGGGCAGCAGATACTTGGCTGGCTTAAAATGTTCTTTTCAGTCAACATCCAGCCTCACTGTTAGGTTCAGGGGTTCTATTAAGAACCATTTGCATGTTTAAATGATTATTTGCGTGGTGAACTTGTTCCTCAGATTGATTTGAGGAGCATGAGCTGTGTACGGTTTAATCTAGAACCAGCAATAAAAGGGTTCTGCTGTTACAATATAGATGAATGCACCACATTCACCATCAATAGGAACCAAATAACCTTTTAAGCAGGTCATGTTTTCTATATAGAGCCAGATATCCTTTCCAGGTGCCACTATCTAAATACTGAAACACTGTTCTTGTGGTCATTACAATGCATTACTATGGATATGCAGGAAAAGTTCAGATTCTGGTTTTGCTTGAGAAGTTAGGCGGGGTTTCTGTGATGAGAGCGGTTTATTTACCCGGGGTTTTCGCACCTACCTGGGAAGAGAGATTTGTAGGCCTCTGAAACACTGGACTGGTGTATTACTAAGGGATGCACCGATACCACTTTTTCCTTACTGATACCGATACCAGCTTTTCAGGTATCTGCTGATACAGAGTACCGATACCAACTCTGTCTTAAAAACTTGATATATGGCAATAAATCCTGATATTTATAGTGTTCCACTCATAAATAAAAATGTTAAAGTCAGCTTTATTGTCAATAATACAGGACATACAGAGGATTGACATTGTTTCTCTCAGGCCCATGGTGCAGCAGTAAAATTAACATTAAGTATTAAAGTATATGCCTAACCTTATAATATATTACTGCACACTAATCGTATAAACATTAGGACTGTGAATTGGCAAGAACCTGGTGATACAATATGTATTGTGATACAGTGGCCACAATTCAATATATCATGATACACTGCGATACTGCAAGCAAAGTGATATATTGTGATTTTTCAAATTCTACTATTAAAACAAACCACTGTATGAACAGGTTTGCCAATACTTATAATAGCATTGCACCCTTGTGCTGCTTGTTAATGTTGGAGAGGAGCTGAAAATGGATTACAACACTGCCATCTAGTGGTCAGAGGTTTAAACACGACACACACTGATTCACTGTCTGGAAGGAATCTGTGAATACGTAGGCCTCTAAAACACTGGACTGTGGTATTAATAAGGGATGCACTGATACCACTTTTTCCTTACCGATACCAGCTTTTCAGGTATCTGCCGATACAGAGTACCGATACCAACTCTGACTTAAATACCAGATATATGGCTATAAATCCTGATATTTAAAGTGTTCCACTTTTTATATGTTGTATTTTTTATGTCTTATCCTGAATAAGATATAATAACCTTGAAAGAAAACCATTTACTGGTTGAGTAACTGCACATTAAGAAGTTTCAGAGCTTTGAAAAAATAAAAATTGCCACAATGCAGAAACACGTGCAGCCATTTAGCCCATAAGCTTCATGGTATTGGTGCTCTCTAATGCCGATACCGATACTGTGTGTAAGTGACAGTATCAGCGCTGATACTGATACAGTATCGGTATCGGTGCAACACTAGTATTAATTATTGTGACGGGTGAGCCTCAATACATCACCTGTTCACTTGAAAACTGGGAACATGAATCCCAGTGAATCTCCTTTTTCTAGGGGTTCCACCGTTATAACAATACACTCTAGCTAATAATCAGTGTCAATGCCACGCTGATCCAGCTCCCTGATGGCACCTGCTCTGTGGGGGTCCTGACCATTGAAGAACACTGTAGTAGATTATACAGAGAAACCGATGGACTACAGTCTGTAAGTGTAGAACTACACAGTGGAGGTGCAATGTAGGTGTACCTAATTAATACAAATTCTCTTTGAATATCCGATAATTAAGCACATCCATACCTGCCACTTCTCAGTCATCCAGAAATGTCTGGACCCCCTTGGTTGCCCTGAAGCTAATTTAGAACCGATTACCCGAAATGGACGCGTTTGTGTTCCCATCGTACGCAAGAGGCCAACAGGAGCCTCCTGCCAGAAAGCGGTGCCAAGTGGGCTGCCACCAGCCAGTGCGTCCCAAAGGATTGATTGCAGTGCAAGCTAAAGGTCACTGTGAACAGATTGTTTAGTTCTGGGGCAGAGGAAGGAGGGGTGGGCTGGAGGGCAGGGGGAATTCTCCTAAACCATATCTGATGGCGCGCTGTGACATTTTCCTAGTCAATGGGAAGAAGTAATTCCCATGTTTGGCCGACATGGCCCTACATTGTTTGACCAACTGGGTGCAATGCCCCCCTAATTAAGGTTAATGGCTAACTTTTGCTTTTGTTGGCATTCATCATAAATCTGTGAACGTGATGGCAGCAGTGTAAAGTTCCCTCAGCCTCTGGGCTGTTACAGATTAGTGACCAGATTGGCTCTCTGGCTCGGGAGGTTGTTGAGTTTACGATAGTTTTCTTCCTGTGATTGACTTCTTTTTTACTCAACTTGATTTGTGCTTGCAGGAGCGGAATGCTGAAAATGCCATCGAAGCCCTCAAGGAGTACGAGCCCGAGATGGGCAAAGTCTATCGGCAAGACAGGAAGAGTGTGCAGAGGATCAAAGCCAGAGACATCGTGCCTGGGGACATTGTGGAAGTCGCCGGTAAGACGTGTCTATTTTAAGACCCTTTTGATGTGAAATTCCGGTGCAAGGAATTGTTTTAGGCCTTCATTAGTGGAAACAATACCTGATTAAGGTAGCATCGCCAGCTGTCAGCGCGCCCTGCAGATGCTCTGTCAGGGTATTCAGGTGTTGAGTTCCCCTTGGTTTAGTTTTACACTGCCCCCACTCGGGTGTGCGTTGGTTCCTGGATAAAGGTGGCGTCATAAAACGTGCCTAGACATGAGCGGGGGACAGATCAAAGCTGTGCGTCATCGCCGCTTCAGAAGGAACGTCTCATGCACGACTCCTGATTGCATCTGTCAGCACTGCTTGGCATTGATTGCTGTAATTAATTAACTCTCTTTCCTCCTGGTTTCTTGGAAAGGCAGAGCAAATGATGGAGGAAACGATTCTCAGACTAGTGACTCTATTGTTGCTGTCCAATATAAAAAAAAAAAAAAACGTGTCTTGATTTTTTTACTATTGCTGTTTACATTGTGTGAAGATTTCAGTATGAACTGATCAATAGAAATGCTTCAGAATAGCTTGGAAATAATTCTGGTTCCATAGACTTACATTAGAAGTTAAGGTTTTTGTCCTCTACTGTAAAGTTGCCATATTGGAGAGTGATGGACAGTGATGATGTGTTGTATGTCCTCTAGACTAGGGGTGTAAGAAAATATCGAATATTGGGATATTATGTTTGGTGATACACAGATTCCTGGCAGATGCACTAGATGGCAGTGTTGTAATCCATTTTCAGCTTCACTCCAACATTAACAAGTAGCACAAGGGCGCAATGCTATTGTAAGCATTGACAAACCTGTTCATATAGTGGTGTGTTTTAATAGTAGGATTTGAAAAATCACAATGCATCGCTTGCAGTATCGCAATATATTGTGATATATTGAATCGTGACCGCTGTATCATGATGCATATTGGAACGGCAGGTTCTTGCCAATACACTGCCCTACCACAGCCGACCATGTTGAGTGTACTTGAACTTTCAATTGGAAATGCTATCAGATACAGACGTTTATATATATATATATATATATATATATATATATATATGTGTGTGTGTGTATATGTGTATATATATATATATGTGTATATGTGTATATATATATATATATATATATATATATATATATATATATATATATATATATTTTTATCCCCCAATATAAACTTACAAACTAGCAGAAATCTAGAAGATGCCTTTATAAGCTATGATCTCTACGGAGGATCCATGAACTTATTTTCACTTGGAAAATGTGTCATGAGGGGGTGTTCAAACTTTTGTGTGTGACTATAGCTGCATTCTAAAAAGTTATACAGTCTGAAGTGTAGGTGGGCTTCATTTCTAGACTGCTATATATAAATATATAAAGAGAGCTCGTTCTCAATAGACGGATCCTTGAGTTCTGCTATTAAATGCAGCCGTTCTGACAGTGTTATTGTTCATGAGCGTTGTCTGTCGCTCAGAATCCTTTTGTGAAGAAAATTTTGGAGAAATCCTGGCAGACAAAATCACTATGTCTTTTTTTTTTATGTTACTTGAAAGTAAACACGAATCCTGACAACGTGGTTGCAGATGAAGTGCATTCCAGAAACTGGTAGTTGTTTATTAGTAGTGGTTTCAGGTTTCTATCTGAACACAGTCTGTCTGTTTAGAAGATGTGGTGATCTATAGATTGAGGCAAAGGCCAGTAAAACGTAGAGTGAGGTGTGCAGATGTATCAAAGAGGGCTCTAATCTTTTATCTGAGCCTCACCCCAAGCATTTCAATGCATGTTATGTCCTGACATGATGTGCAAATGACAAATAAACTTGAAACTAATCTAACGCTCCTGCTTTTGGAAAGTTAAATGGCATTTAATTATTCAGTGTTTTCTTGCCAGCTTGCCGTCATTTGCATTTTTTTTATTATGTAACACAAGCAAGGAGTTTTCAGAGCTGTGACTTTCTCAGCTGCAGCCTGGCTTTTGGAACACGGCTTACTTCTCTGCTGTGCCTCTGATTTTCAGCAAGGTCCGATTTGTCGCCTTGCCGAGTGAGGTTTTCGCTTTGTGATTGCATGGGCAAAAAAAAAAAAAAAAAAAGGTCCTGCTTGTTGTCAAGCGTTGACACCTGAAGACGTAATGCAACCTTGGAGGCACTTTGGTTATTTTCTTTTAATGAATAATTCCCACAGCTTGTTTATTGTCGCGACAGGTGATGTATGTTCTGCAACAGGCCATTTGGCATTGGCATTAAATTCAAGGCACCAGTAATGAAAATTTCAAAAGATACCCGTAGGCCCCTTCATGAGTGGATTTGGCTGCTGTGACTTTTTTTTAATTTTTTTTTTAAGCTCCTAAACTCTGTGTGGGAGTACAAGCAGTTGTGCAGACCATGCTCAGGCCAGAGGAGGCTTACTCACCAGGCCATGTGTGTGCTGATCCTAGTACGGCGGTGTAGCTGTGCTTAGTCATGGTGAGACGGAACAGGTCTTGGCGAGAGCGAGAGCTGCTCTATATGCGGGGCCTCTATCAGCAAAGAAGAGGATTGGAGTATGCGATCATGCTTACGGCTAATGACTAATCCGCTCCAGTGATACCACCAGGTATGTTACATAAGGCTGCTGGAGGGCCATAGGGGAATGCATGGTCATGCAAAACTCCCCCCACAGTGTCTCTGAGCGTGGGTGGCTGGGATGCTCAGCAGAGTGGTTGAAGCCTGGGGAGAAGAAAAGAGGCCGCTCAGGCTGAAATCTCTGGTCCTTTTCAAGGCAATCCTCCATCCTCCACCGCCCCCCCCTCTTTCTCCATCATAAGTCTTCTCTGGTGTGGATTGGCCACCTTCAGTCTGCGTCATTTACCCCTGCACTGACACACACACACACACAACGAGAATGAAAGAGAACGAGAGAGAGGATGAGAGAGAGAGAGGGGAAAGGAGAGAGAGAGAGGACGAGAGAATGAAGGAGAAAAGGAATGAAAGAGAAAGAGAGAGAACGAGAGAAAGGTCAAAAGAAAGAGAGAGAGGATGAGAGAGAATGAATAAGAGAAAAAGTAAGGAGAGCGAGAGAGGATGAGAGAATGAAAGAGCATGTGAGAGGGAGAGAATGAGACAGAATGAGAGAGAGAGGGAACGAGAGAATGAAAGAAAACGAACGAAAGCGGGAGAGAATGAGAGATCCAAAGAGAGAGAGAGCACGAGAGAGAATGAATAAGAGAATTAAAGAGAGAGGGAACGAGAGAGAAAGAATGAGAGAAAGAGAATGAAAGAGAGAGAGAGGAAAAGGACGAGAGAGAAAGAGAACGAATAAGAGAATTAGAGAGAGGGAACGAGAGAGAAAGAACGAAAGAGAGAGGGGGAGAGAACGAGAGAAAGGGAGAGAGAGGAAAAGGACGAGAAAGAAAGAGAACGAATAAAAGAAAGAGAGGGAACAAGAATAAGGGAACGAGAGAGAGCGAGGGAATGAAACAGAATGAGAGAGAGAGAGTGAGAGAATGAAACAAACAAGAGTGCGAACGAACGAACGAAAGAAAACAATGAAGCAAGAGAGAAAGAAAGAGAGAGAGAGAGTATTACTCCGTGTGGTTTCAGGCTGAGGCTGCTGCAGAGGATGAGTGTGAGGGCTAGAGCCGTTAGGTGATGAGTGTTTGGAGTAGAGAGGAATACTAAGTAGGCAGACATGCTCCTCTGTCCTCGTACAGTGTTCCACTCAGAGTCCTGCCTTGGATCAGCTTTGTATTCATATTAACTCCAATATTAAAGACTGGGGCTGAGAAACTGGCCCGGCTCATATCCTCCAGCTTCAGAGCCCTCAGCGTGTGTGTGAATGTATCAGCCATAACATTAATACTACCTCCTCGTGTCTACACACATGGTCCATTTCCTCTCTACGCTGTTAGCCCCCTTACACCCTGTTTTCTGTGGTCAGAGCCACCACAGGACCACCACAGAGCAGATATTATTAGACGGGTGGGTCATTCTCAGCATTGCAGTGAGTGTTTAAACACTGTCCGCTCTATTAGACACGCCTAATTTGCTGCTCTGCCTTGTAGATTTAAAGTCTTGGTTGATGGTTTATCTGCTGTTGGTCATCCTCTAGTCCTTCATCAGTGGACACAGGACGCCGCCCACAGGACACTGCTGTCTGGATAGTTTTGGTTGGTGGACGATTCTCAGTCCAGCAGTGACTCTGAGGTGTTCTGATCCTCTCACACCAGCACAACACACACTAACACACCACCACCTCCATCTCAGTGTTGAGAATGATCCACCTCCCTAATAGTATCTGCTCTGTGGTGGTCCTGTGGGGGTCCTGATCATTAAAGAACAGAGTAATAAAGTATACAGAGAATCAGATGAACTACAGTCTGTAAGTGGAGCTCCTGTATGGTCAGTGGAGCTGATACAGTGGACAGTGTGTGTAGATACAGGGAGGTGGTGTTAATGTTATGGCTGGTGTGTGTGTGTGTGTGTGTGTGTGTGTGTGTTTTCATTCCTCTAGTAGAGAGTGTTCTTAGGTGCTGTCAGAGGCTGAGCTCGGAGGTCAGTGACCCTCCCCGCTGCAGATGGTGCCGTGGGATTTTAAAACAGTAGTGATCTTGCGGTGTCCTTTCTCGTGCTTGGTGGCTGCTCACTTCACTTCATCCCTCAGAGCTTCTGCGTCACTCTGTGTAACTCGGCAACCTGTCTGACAGAAACTGGTCCCCCCGTCGCTTTAGCTTTGAGTCAGAATCAGCTTTGTAGGTTTCACATATGAGGAGTTTGTCTTGTTCAGTACATGTGGCTTACCAAACAGTGGTTTTGGGGAAATAGTAGACGTTTCCATTTAGACTTGCTCTTCTCCTCAGAACTGCTGACAACTTTGATTTACAGGCCACGCACAAGCAGCAAGTTCAGGGTAATCCAGCAATGCCTTTTGTTTCGTCACTGTTCACAGAATAACTATATTTCCATATTTGTTGAATTTTATTTTTCTACATTATTTAAGCCCAGCAGTGATGAATGAACAAACAGATATGCTAAAATAAAAAAAAATAAAAATAAAAAAAAAAAACCTAGATTGCTTTCGCCTTTAAAGTCGATATTCTGGAGATGCTTGTTTGGACAGGCTTGGGTTAAAATGTCTTTCATTAGAAGTAAAGAATGGTTTTGCTTTAGTTGCTATTATGCAAATTATTGTAGGATATCGATCCACAATGTCAAAGCTCAGATATGATCACACGTGTAAGTATTAGTGTCATGTTGTGATTTGCATATATATATATATATGTATGTATACATATACACATACACATACACACACACACACACACACACACACACACACACACACACACACACACACACACACACACACACAATACATGGGGTTGGACAATGAAACACCTGGTTTTAGACCACAATAATATATTAGTATGGTGTAGGGCCTCCTTTTGAGACCAATACAGCATCAGTTCTTCTTGGGAATGACATAAACAAGTCCTGCACAGTGGTCAGAGGGATTTTAAGCCATTCTTCTTGCAGGACAGTGATCAGGTCACTACGTGATGCTGGTGGAGGAAAACGTTTCCTGACTTGTTCCTCCAAAACACCCCAAAGTGGCTCAATAATATTTAGATCTGGTGACTATGCAGGCCATGGGAGATGTTCAACTTCACTTTACAAATACAAGGTGGACCATTAAGTAGTAGGAGTGTCTAATAGAGTGGACAGTGAGGGGACAGTGAGTGAACCCTTATTGGTTCCATAGAAATTGATGTACATCAAAATAATTTCAACTAAATTAAACTAAACTAAATACAACTCTTTAAGCATACAGTTGGTTCTTTGAGTGATCATGGATCTAAATAGAACCATTGTCTTTTATTAAGGAACCATTAAAGTGTGTGTGTGTGTATGTATATGTGTGTGTATATATATATATATATATATATATATATATATATAAAAATTAGGGGTGTGTTTAAAAAAAATCGATCTCATTTGAATAATCCGATATCGATTCGTATAAACCTTTAAAAGGTTTATACTTTGCACCCTAGTTTTGATGCTGATGTGACGCTATATGTTCAACTAACCTGATGTATTGGTGTCGAACAAGGTAGACGAGGTAGACTGTGCCAGCGCCCTCTTCTGTTTCAAAAGGCTATCGTTTCATTTTACATCTCAGTTGATTTAATTCGAGCCATATATATGCATGCACTTGTGTGTGTATACTATATATATATATATATATATATATATATATATATATATATATATATATATATATATATATATATATATATATATATATATATATATATAATATTAATTATGCATGCAAACCTCACATCAGTAATATTGTCTTTGCACAGATTAATTTGTATAAGCTGAACTGCGGGCTGCTATTAACAAATATTCAAAGTCAAATACAGCACACAGGAAAGATAGTCGATTTTGATTTCAGCCGCAGCCTTCTGTCTTCCAGGTCTTTTCTTAGTCTTTAGTGCTGCATTATTGCTTCTCAGATGGGGG
This sequence comes from Megaleporinus macrocephalus, assembly GCA_021613375.1. Lineage (NCBI taxonomy): Eukaryota > Metazoa > Chordata > Actinopteri > Characiformes > Anostomidae > Megaleporinus > Megaleporinus macrocephalus. The sequence continues at coordinate 6,636,866 of CM038717.1, forward strand.
GGTGTGGGTATCTGTGAAGCAGCGTTATGCAGCCTTTCATCCAGCAGCAGCAGCAGCTTATGGCATACGCGTCATTGCCCTGTATAGCTGGAATGAGCAGCTCTTTCTTTTTTTTCTTTTCTTTTTTTTTCCTTTCTCGCCCATCCCTCCCACTCTAACAGAATGAGTCATAGGTTGTAGACTGGGCTGCATCTTTTGTTTCCAGCCCTCTCTGTGGTACCATGACCTCATGGGGCCTTGCTGACCCCCAGCGCACGCTCTCGGGGCCTCCCACCGAGCTGCACTTCTGTTTCTTCCTCTGCCTCTGCTGCACCTGCTTACTGTTGCCCTGTAAAGCGATGCCAATCCCATTGGCTCCAGTTGCTCGCACCTGATCCACTGTTTGGCCCGGGGAGCGTCCGCTGTCATCTGCGAAGCGGCTGCCGTTATTGAGCGTTTAGCAGCAGATATCTCGTCTTTCAGTCTTCCGGGAAGCCTCTTTACCATCCATCCACCTCACAGACGTGCATGATGTGAGATCAGTTGAATGTTTTATTGCCCACTGCTGGCTAACCTCTGGCACCTCTGCTTTCCAAGGAAGCTCCCGGTCCTTGGGAGAGATCTGAAGGAAAGATGTACAACCTTAAAATCTCAATGTAATGCCCTGTACATGATCAGTTAACACCTACTACTGTGGTATATACTGGAGCTCCTAAGAGAAGCTAGATGCCTTGAACGTGTGCAGTTTGAGCCTTTATAACTGTTCGTTTATATTGTAAATGAGCTAGATCTGTCAACATACGCCATGATAAAGACCTATTCACAGGCCTAAAGCATTTAATTTAGTGAGGGTGTAGTAAACAGTGCTTCCTGGCCTTGAACAGACTGGGATACCTCTAGATAATCAAAAAAATAGTCAGGCTATGGCACTCTACAGTTCCTGGTCTTTCAGCTGTAGTTCACTGTGTGATATTGAGCAACTGGATGCATGAAGTGCTAAAATTGATAGATTTACACTTCCAGTACATCATAACTGCATTAGCCTCATAGCTGTGTACAAAACTGACTAGGCCATCTGCGAACATCAAGCTTGGATATGAAGTTGGGCCAAAATATAGTCGTAGGTTTAAAGACATGTTTGTGATACACACTGTCATAATCAAGCTTAGTTAGGTTTTACAGTGAATAATCAAGTCAAGAGGGCTTAAGGGGGAAATGGTTCCTTGTATAGAAACTTGCTTACCCAAATGGTTTACAGTGGTGGTGAAGGGAACCAGGGATCACAATGTACATAATGCAAATGAGTACATAGGCGGTCTGATTTTAGAAAGTTGTTTTTGGGTGACTCTCACACCGTACTGCTTCTCTCCAATTTTTTTACCCAGAAAAAGGTTGATAATAATAATTAGGGATGCATCAAAAACTTTTAACTGCACCTTACACATGTTTACATTCTCTACTCGCACAAACATTATTGTTTACATTTGTTACTTGCAACTTGCACTTTATGGCTGCTGCTCTTCATACTTGCACATAAAAGCACACAACTTTTATTTTTTATTCTTTAACTATAAAAATATTTTTGTTTACTTCAACTTATATATTCTACTTTGTATATTTTGTATATTTTTTTATTATTTCTTTTTTTGTTATCTTTATCTATTGGTGAATGGAGGCGCAGCAAAGTAAGAATTTCATTGTACAGTGTAACTGTCTGTTCTGCTGTACACATGACAATAAAACTCTTGAACCACTTTTTCCTTACCGATACCAATATCGATACCAGCTTTTCAGGCATCTGCCGATAACGAGTGCCGATACCAGCTCTGACTTAAATGCTCGATATATGGCTATAAATCCTGATATTTTTAAGTTGTATTTTTTATGTCTTAACCTTAAAAGAACAACATTTACTGGTTGAGTAACTGCACATTAAAACAAGTTTCAGAGCTATGAGAAAGTAAAATTGCCACAATGCAGAAACACTCGCAACCATTAAGTCAATAAGCTTCATGGTATCGGCGCTCTCTATTGCCGATACCGATACTGTGTGTAAGTGCCAGTATCGGCCCCAATACCGATACAGTATTGGTATCGGTGCAGCACTAATAATAGTAATGAGGTATATTAATGTTTACACCTCTTAATCCTATTCAGACAAACAGATTAAGGTATGGACTTGGTTTGCAAATGTTGAGTATTTTGCTAGCCCAGAGGCGTCTCCAGCTGTACTGTTGAAGTAGTTGGGATTGATACGGGCTACAGTCGCCCAGTGCTGCGGCGTCATCCACACTTCTCCATCTGAGCAGACTAATTAATTTCCGGCTTGTGTGGTTTGTTCATTAGCATGACAGCGTTTTCTAGGATTCAGTCACATTTATATTCAGTGGTACCGGATGTTTGAATGGTGTCTGTGAATATTTATGAGGACGATACTGGGCTGATAACAGTATTGATATTGATGCACCACTAGCATACATATAACAGTTTCATGTGATCACTTTCAGTGAAGGGGCTTTTAGTGTTTGCTGCAAACGTCTGGTTCCATTCACCACCAGTGTGAATCACTCTGAATGACTTTGTTTACATGTTAAACGTGTAATTTTTCATGTGTTTAGAATTTCTTTCTAGGGTCGTATTTACAAAATACTATCAAAAACTGAATACAGTGTAACAGTCTCACAGTTAGTTGCTAAATTATGAGTTCTATGTTATGAAATGTAGGTACTCAACATATCAACAAAAGCAAATCGTCGCTGTCCCCCAAAGTACAACGTTACAGGAAAGGACAACAGCTCACTTTACTTTTAATTTAAATCAATGGCAAAAAGAAATGGGGACGCATGTTTTTCTTTGGAGAGCACCGGACTGTAAGTGTTTTGGACTGGACAGTCTCTTTTAATGGGAAGTGTTTAGTCGTTGAGTATCGCTATGTATCTGTCAGGTTCCCTGCTGACCTTGTTGCCCTGCTCCGATTGAGCTTTTGACCTCGAGTAGGTCTCTCTGCAGTGGAACATTAGCCTCAGAGGCTGGTGACAGGAGGGGGTGCTGACAAGTCCTCGCTGACCCACAGCCATGCTGCGTACACAGGGGCACAGTGCTGATGCTAGCTCCAGAAGGATTATTGACCTTAGAACGGGCCACAGAAAGTGCTGGAAACGTTAGACGGCTGCCTTCACCACCTGCTAACCGCTTCGGCGCACCCAGTAATCCCTCTGAGCCCGGGAGGGAGAAACATGAGCGCCCCCTCTGCCCGCAGGCATTCTCGAGCATCTCTACCAGCCGAAAAAAGAAAAAAAAAATCCCAAATTATTCTCATTAGCCCGCTCGCCTTCCCACGGGCTATTTAACCGGTCACTGAGTTCATGACCAAGTAGGCCTGCTCAGTGCGGACAGGGTGCGAGCGTTGTGTTTATATTGCTCTATACTGTGATAAGGATTTGATGCATTGATACTGAGACATGGGAAAAGACTGACCTGCGTTATATTACCCAAAATAATGTATTTGTGGAAACTTTGATGTAGTACAGTACCTGAGACTGTTACTGGCCGAGCCAGCACACAGAAAAATAATATTATTAGAAGGGATAATTATGCATTGGAGCTTTTCGTGAGATCAGTACTGCAAAGCAGGGTCAGCCTTGGACAATTCCGCAAGGTCTTGTTCTGATGGGGACCTTTTGAGTTATTAAATATAATGTTGATGGTAGAATGGGGGAGGGCTGTGTGGCTCAGACACTCTTACCTCGTAAAACAACTGTAACTATTACAGGTGACAACTTTTAATGGCTTTACACACTTCAAAGGTCTGGTTCCTATCACTCCTCAGTGTTCTGACTCAGCAAGTTTCTCTAGAAGGAAGCATTTCATACCAAACCACCACAGAACAGTGACTCTCACATGGTGATGATTGAATTAAGCGGAAGTTTAGTTTATTTAGTTTTATTTAGTTTAGAATGTGTGTGCTTAGGGTGAGTAGTTCTACATCTGATGCTGTTTTAATTTGCCAGTGTGGGGAACGTTTAAGGAAAAAACTGGGGGACAGAAAGTGTGCACTTTATTGTATTTTATTTAGAAATGTTACACAGGTGGGCCCTCGACTAAGCAAATGGCTAGTTCACTCATGCCATGGGCTGGCTATATCGCAAAGGGCCTCTATATTGCTGCAGTAATGGTTAATAAACAGTATATTTGATAGAGCTGACCAATATGACAGTATTAATTGTTTTTGTGATGAAGTTAATCACAATGTCACTATATATATATATATATATATATATATATATATATATATATATATATATATATATATATATATATATATATATATAATATATATATATATTTATTTATTTATTTTTGGGCACTAGTTATTTGAGCATAATTCGTCTTGCATAATTGTTTAGTGGAGTTCAGTACAAGCAACTGGATGAATAATTACAACTATATTATCTGATTTGTATTATTATTGCAATTACATTGTTGTTCTTGGTATATTGTTCTCATCTTTTTAATTTTTATTATTATTTCTGTGCTGGATTTGTTACCAGATTGTGTGGTTTGGGCTTTTCGATCGGATTCCAGATGTAAGCAAAAATATGCAAATTATTTATTTATTTATTTATTTTTGCACCATAGACCAGCAGACACCATTTCGCTCACACTGACTCTGGGTAAATCCCTCCCCCCTTCTGTTTTGTCGTGGTTGTCATTTATTCATCCCTCCTTTCTCTCATAGGGTTTCTATTCATTTTTGACTGAACTCAAATGTTAGGGTTTCGTTCAACCTGCAGCCACCAACCTGCCTGTACTCACTCGGGGCAGGTCCTCAAGCTCTGATTCCCAGACACACTGACCCACACTCCTCTATTTGTCATTTATTCATCCCTCCTTTCTCCCATAGGGTTCCTATTCATTTTTGGCTGAACTCAAATGTTAGGGTTTCGTTCAACCTGCAGCCACCAACCTGCCTGTACTCACTCGGGTCAGGTCCTCAAGCTCCGATCCACAGACACACTGACCCACACTCCTCTATTTGTCATTTATTCATCCCTCCTTTCTCCCATAGGGTTCCTATTCATTTTTGGCTGAACCCAAATGTTAGGGTTTCGTTCAACCTACAGCCACCAACCTGCCTGTACTCACTCGGGGCAGGTCCTCAAGTTCTAATCCACAGATATACTGACCCACACTCCTCTGCTTGTTGTTTATGCACAACCGTCCTGCGTTTTCTGTATTAGACAAATCATACAAATATTGAGACATCATGCATCACAAAAACCTTCCTGAAGTATTGCAATATTCCATTGTGCCATGTCACCCACCTGCAGCCTTGTGACAGAGGTATGATTATACTGATGATGCATATTAGATGGCCTGTGTTTACCCTGTAATGGATAGCCTACACTGCTCAGGCAGCGCTCCTGTCCCGCCGGCACTGACCTGATCACACCCGGAGGACAATGTGTCCGAATGACTCTGAGTACGTCTGCTGCTGTGTTTTGGTATGCTGTGGCGTCACAGCTGTGTTTGTGACCCCTTTGCGGAGAGTCCCTGTGAGAGAGTGGCGGACAGAACTGTGTACAAATTGTCCAACGAGATCGGCGGACGCTTCAGGTCAGCTGCCTGTTGGGACAGTTTGCAGTGTGAAGACATTATGAGAGAGACATTTTCATGGTCTCACGTTTTGCAGTGTCTGTGAACATTTAATATATAACATCAGTCTATTCAGTAGGGGCGTAAGAAAATACTGTATATCAGGATATTATGTTTGGTGATACTGTATCGATTCTCAAACACAGTATCCAGTATACAAAGATTCTTGGCAGACAGTGAATCATTGTGTGTTGTGTTTAAACCTCGGACCACTAGATGGCAGTGTTGAAATCCATTTTCTGCTCCACTCCAACATTAACAAGCAGCACAAGGACGCAGTGCTATTGTAAGCATTGACAAACCTGTTCATACAGTGGTGTGTTTTTAATAGTAGGATTTGAAAAATCACAGTAAATCACTTTACTAGCAGTATCACAATATATTTTAATATATTGAATCGTGACCACTGTATCACGATACGCATTGTATCGCCAGGTTCTTAAAGCCAATACACAGCCCTACTATTCAGCATAGTTTGTTTTGAAGGTCATTCGTCTATCTGAATGGCCACTTGTTTGACTGAATGTTGTCATTGGACTCATCAGAGCAGTCATTCTCCAGTGTGAAGTTTCTGTCCAGATGTTCACTGTCTCTGGCTTGTGGATTTGCTCCTCAGGCTGTGTACCCATACCAGGATGCATGATGGGAATTGGAATATATCAGCTTTTAAAGCTGTGGTATGAGTTTGACGTAATTGGGACCAACTCCCTGCACACTAGGGCTGTGTATCGGCAACAACCTGGTGATACAATAAGTATGGTGATGCAGCGGTCACGATTCAGTATATCACAATAGACTGTGATACTGCAAGCTAAGTGATATACAGTGATTTTTCAAATCCTACTATTAAAACACACCACTGTATGAACAGGTTTATTAATACTTACAATAGCATTGCGTCCTTGTGCTGCTTGTTAATGTTGGAGTGGAGCTAAAAATGGATTACAGCACTGCCATCTAGTGGTCAGAGGTTTAAACACAACACACTGATTCACTGTCTGCCAGGAATCTGTGTATCGATACTGTGTTTTTGAGAATCGATACAGTATCACCAAACATAATATCCCAATATTCAATATTTTGATATTTTCTTACACTCCTACTGCACACATGCTCTGATTAGCCATAATTTTAAAACCTCCTCCTTGTATCTACACACATTGTCCGTTATCAGCTCCACTGACCATATAGGAGCACTTCATACTTCTACACCTACAGACTGTAGTTCATTTGATTGGCTGCACACATTGTTTATAGCCTTTCACCCTGTTCTGTAACGGTCAGTACGCCCACAGGACCACCGCAGAGCAGGTACTATTAGGGAGGTGGCTCATTTTCCGCTCCGGAGTGACACTGGCATGATGGTGGTGTGTTAGTGTGTGTTGTGCTGATGTAAGTGGATCAGACAGCAGTGCTGCCGATGCTGGAGTGTTTAAACACCTCCTCAGTGTCTCTGCTGGACTGAGAATCGTCCCACCAACCAAAACTATCCAGACAGCAGTGTCCTGTGGGCGGCATCCTGTGTCCACTGATGAAGAACTAGAGGAACACAAACTGTGCAGCAGCAGATGAGCTACTGTCTCTTGACTTTACATCTACAAGGTGGACCAGCAAGTAGTAGGAGTGTCTAATAGAGTGGACAGTGAGTGGACACAGTGTTTAAACACTCCAGAAGAACTGCACTTAGTCAGCGGGTTCGAAGACATAACACATTTGATTCTGGGTAACTAGATGTTTGTGTGTGTTGGTAGAGCTCACCGGTTAATTGTAAAGTTACTATAGCAGAGTTTTGAACGTTGCTGTTGCTGCTGTTACATGCAGTGATGATTATTATTTTTTTTTTTATAAATATTTTTTGATATAAAGTCTGCTTTCGAATGTGTACCTCAGCTGAGACGTTCAGACTGTGCTCCTGAAAGGTTGTGCGTTTGCGTCTGTGCTTCAAAGGACACTGTGCTTGTTAGTCTAAGGAGCGTTCAGGCCGGCGGTTACCAGCACACATTAGTCAGAGTTTGTTAACAAAAGTAAATAGCAGTGTCTGGAAGGCTTGGATAATACTAGCCTTCAGGTGTTGAGGCTGTAGATGTAGGGTGGTTATTACTGCCCGGTGGTTCTTGCCCAAGTGTTTAGGTAGTCTTCAGCTCTGGATTAGAGTTTTAGCACATTTACCTTGTTTTACAAACCTTATTTAACCCATGGTTTAATCGCCAAACCCTAAATGTTGAATTTGGGCGTGTTCGCTGAGTAAACACTGAACTCTGGCATTGTTTGACTGGTCTTTAGGGAAAGTGTTTAAGATCTATACCACACTCTGGCCCTGCTTACCACAACAGCAGTGCTAATATCATCTCTATTTGAAAGGGAGATCAGTACTCGGACACTTGCTTTGTAATGTAACTCATTTTATACCTTCTCTTTAATATAGTTTCAATATGAAATGAAAAAGAAAAACTGAAGCTCTTTTTAAGGAGATCTTTTTTTTTTTTTTTTAATTCTGTTTATTTGGGAAGGAAGGGCCTTACATTCCATTTTTTTATTTAGTTATTTTTTTTTAACATATCTGACACATCTGAGACTAAAAAGAAAAACATAAATACAAGGCTTCCTCCTGTTTTTCCGGGAATGTAAACATAAAGTATGTAAATAAATTAAATGATGATAACAGCAATAAACTTTTTGTTTTACATGCACAGTATACTTTAAGCAATACATCATTACATCTTTTATTTATCCTTGTAACGATGAATGGAAATCTGGTCTTACTGGTTTGATGTACTCTATAAATCTTCTCCAGATCTGGTTAAATTTCTCTCTTTTTATACTGAGAGAGAAAGATAAGCCCTCCATTACATATCTCATTAATTATGTCCAGCCGTTCATTCACCGTGGGGGGGCATAGTGTTTAACCATCTCCGCCTACTCGCTTTCTTGCTGGCTGTTTATTTAGTGTTGTAGTTGTGATATTTCACAAATATACAACCTCACATTTGAATGGGATGACACTCTCAAAAATTTGTTCCAGATAAGAATTTTACAATCCCAGAATAATAAAGGAGAGCTATTCTTAATGGGCTGTTTCTCCTTGTCTACGTAAAGTAGGTTACCTTGTCTATCTGACCTTTTTCTAACTTGAGCTATAAATCGGGTGCATGTTCCACATTTGTTAGTTAGGTTTAGGGGCATTTTTATAAATTGGATCATGAGGGGAGGGTGGTCTCAGCACTGCGAACTATGCAGTGTATATACTGAAAACCTCTGATTTGTTGTTGTAAGCATGTGGATGTTTTCATAGTCTTATTTCCCTGTTTATGTTTGTCTGTTGTATCGTCACAGGTGGGTGGTATTGGGTTATTCATCACCAATTAAGCTTTTCTGATGATGTCATGGCTGTCATCAGTACTCAAAGGTCACTGACCAAATATGGGACCATAAATATAAAGCATCATTGTTTTTTTTTTTTAACATCATCCACTTCAACTTACAACGTGAACCTATGATAATAGTGTCTAGAAGCTTAGGATTGTCACTGTTAGTTCACCAAAATCGATTTCTTGGTTTACAAAGTGAGTTATGATGCAAATCAGTGAATCTGTCTGAGCAGGAAACCCACAGACCTGCAAACTGACATCCACGTCACTCTAAACTATGTGAAGAGCTGGTGTTGCCTGTGCGTTCAGCTGTACGTGAACAGTTGTGCTCATGTCGCTTTCCGCAAAACAAAAAAAAATCAACCAATCATAGCCCGGTATTATACAACAGAAGCGAGTACAGCGTGCTCGCCTGCTTTCCCCCACGTCAAATAAACCATCTGCACTGCTAAAGCTCTGGTCGTCTTCTACCAGCATTGGCGTGGCTTTGTTCCGCCATTGCCTTTGTCTGGCTATATGATGCAAAGTAAACCTTCTCCACAAGGGGGAGCTTATGAGCACTCGAATGACTGTGTTCATATTTATATAGAGGAAACCCACACCAGCAGGATCTTGCAAATGTTATGTCTGTCGCTACAGCTTTTTTATATATATATATATATATATATATATATATATATATATATATATATATATATATATATATATATATATATATATATATGACCGAAAATGAAATGTTTGCTGTTAAGTAGAGATGGAAGGATCGATCGGCTATGTATCTCTATTGGCCGTTTTTTTGTTTATGAAAAAATGTGATTGGTGATCGGCCGATATTTCTTCAGTTTAGCTGATCTCGAGAGCTGATCGGTGACGCTAAACAAATGAGCCTAGTTTCTGTATTTCCAGCAAACGTTTTAACTAAGAGGAGGCTTCGCAAGAACAATATGCGCTGATAGAAAGCATGTCGTCCGTCTGGCAGTGTTTTACCGTATGTGACGCAGACTCATCCAGGACATCTTTAAAATGTTTAAAATCAACGTGTCTCGTTGGGGAACCAAGACAAAGATATTTAACACTAATAATCTGATACAGCACTGCACACAGCTGAATACAGTGAGTATCAGTAAACAGCAGAGCTAGCACACACAGCTAACACAAAACAAACAACCCAGAACACCTACAGACCAGATCTGACCGGTACAAACAGAACAGTAGCAGCAATTCAAGATCTACATTTAATGATTACAGATTTAGTTTAAAATAACAGAGTCTGAGTTTAATGACTGCAGTTTTACTGTATTTATTTAATTAGTTTTTTTAGTTTTAAATTAAGGGTGTAAATGTAATGATTACAGTATTGGAGATATTTGTTTGATGTACTTTGTTTATTTACTGTTAATTTAGTTAAAAATATTATGCTGTTTCACATGAGCTCGTTAATGATAAACCAGTTTAGACCATGTTTCATGACTTGCTTGTGCTAATAACTACATGTAGCCCTCGGTATCGGCTATTGGCCTATCGTGCTGAAAGGTGTTCGGTGATCGGAGATCGGAATCAGTCTCAAAAACGCTGATCGGTCCATCTCTACTATTAAATGATGAAAAGATGACTTTGTTAATCATCAAAATCATCAGATGAAGCCTCTGGCGTTTAAACTCCGGCCTGAACACAGCCGGACAAGCTGTAAACCCATCTATACACCATGGATCATATCAAAATAGTTCTTCCATTTTTGGACTTGGTGTTCTTTTTTTTGGAGTAGTCCTCCAGAAATACTCTGGCTATCCCTGCTCTCCATGCGAAGGGCTGATGAGGCTTATCGGCAGATTTGTACGTCTAGCAAGAACGTGGGCCTGAAAAGGAGATCCAGAGCTTTGTGTTCTGGGTGACCACAACCCTCTCCTGCCCGCACGTGGAGTCTCTGTGGAATCCGCAAACAGGCCTCAGGCCAGATCCATCCGGAACGTTTGTCCTGACTTTGGGACCGGGGGAAGAAGAAAAAAAATAAAAAATAAAAACAGCTGTCGTCATTAAAGCGGTCTTCACATAAACCCAACATTTACACGTCTGAAGTGGGTGGTTGAGGCGAACGCTCTCCCATGCGACTAATAAATGTCAGGAGTTTTAGAAGGCTCATGTATCCTTTTCCTCATTGAATCAGAGATTTGTTTGGGAAAGAATTGAGTGTTTACATTAGCTTTTTTTCCCCGTTTTTACCAGCAACCGCTAATCCTCCCCACCCCCAAGTTTGTGGAAAGAATGATGCACAGTCTATTTTTATCGTTAGCCAGAAAGCTCTAGAACCCTTTTTTCATATATCTTGTTCTTCTTCTGCAAAAAAAGGAGAGATCTGTGTATTTGTAGAAATATGAGAGAAATTTGCCAGACCACTGTTCCTTGACCTTAACTGGTTCACGGTAAAAGGGTTCCTCGGCCAGCCCTGGAACAGCTTTGTTTGAGATTCTCATGTACTTCTGGTAGTTGGCCAACACACCTCTGCATGAATTTCTGACTTCTTTTCTTTTTTTTCTTCTGCTTCAGTCCCGAATGTTGATAAATACTTTAGATGTTGCTTATCTGACTTTTCATTGGCTGTTTAGAAATACACATTAACACAGTCAGTATTTCTCCCATCATTTTTTAGGGGCTGATAATTTAAGAACGTTTCTACTTAACAGGTGCTTGAAGACTGAACTTGTTGGCCTCCTTGGTTTTGAAGTGCTCACTGTGTTGCTCTGTTTGTTGAGCTTGTGGTGGCGTCCAGACCATCATAAAAAAAAAAAAGTGATGTCTGGAGACTCATAGGCAATACAACTGTCGCAGGTCCTCAGCTGCTTGTATAATCAAAGGGCTTTAAGGCTGCACAGAACTTAATAGACCCTAATAGACAAATAGGAATACTGCATAGTAGAGCTGGGTGATTATGGCCTTTAAAAAAAATCGTAGATTTTTTTTTCCACAAAAAATCAGATTTTAGATTTTAATCTTTTCTTTTTGTTTGTTTTTTTGGGGTTTTTTCCTGTTTGAAGGCAGATGCTTCGCAGAGCCTAGGTGTCGTTAACAAAAAGTATTGTTTAACTCATGTAGGGCTGCATCGTTCGGCTGGACCACAGGTCAGTGATGGGGGCATAATACAACACCTCCTCCTCCAGCTCTCTGGTGATTCTGTGGTGTTTGTTGTTATACAGTTGTGGCGACTGGGGGAGGCTGATCACTCTTATCAACGGAAGGAGGAAGTTAAAACTGAGGGAAAACCAATTTTCATAAAAAAAAATCAGACTTAACTGTAAATTCTTATTAATTGATAAAATCGATTTATCGCCCAGCTCTACTGGATGATATAAAGTTCTTTGATAATTAATCGTTAGTATGAGAGATTACATCTGTTTAATTGGCAGTACCTTATGTAATTTTTCATAAAATTGTTGCAAATATAATATTTCACATTTTATTTTTCCCCATTGAGGTCCACCCATAACGTTTGTGTGGTACCATAAATGTTCATAATTAACTTGTGTGACAGTTTTACATGACCTCTCCTTATGCCTTCTCCAGTTTTTGTTAATGTGCCTTAAGATTTATACATATAAACCCATACCTGCAAGCAGTTACGTTGTGGCAATGTTGTGACAGTTTACTGTTTTGGTGCCGACCATGTGGAAATGTAAGTCATCAGAAAGTTGTGACAACGTTATCTGACATTGGGTGTGTCCCAAAACATAGTGAGCTCCTACATAGGCAGCATTTTAGGTCATAGTATGCGCTCCAGACATGTAGACTGTCCCAATTCTTACATACCTTAAACATGCTGTCTACTGAGGAACCTTATTTAGACCTGATTTTAAGGAAGCATCGAACTCTTCCTCAGCCGCTAAGACAATCCCATGATGCAACACAAGCTAATCTAGGAGCAGTGAAGTGGTTTTAAAATGTGAGTTATTTTGATTCTCTCTGGAGTTTTAATGTGTTTCTGGTCATATAATCACACAAAACAGTATTTTATTATCAACTCTGTAACGAGTCCTTCACCATTTAGCAGTTTTATACTCCAGACATTAGCATTTATGCTAGCGCATTTTTAAGCCTCGGCTATTGTTTTGGATGCTGGCCGGTAGCTTAGCAACCAGCTAAACCACCGGTGGCGTGCTGCAGTGGGCGGGAACAAGCCGTGACGCAGTCTCTCTCTAACTAGAGCGTCTCAGTAATCTGTTTTATGAGGAGAGAACACTGCTACTTACACACTCACTACCTAGACAGCCTACTTAGACACTCACTAGGGTTCGAGACGGAACCAATGTGATGCCAATGTAGTGGCAACTATGTCAGTACATTGTCAGTACACTTAAGTGTGAGTGGGTGGGGCTAACCTGGTGTAGACTGCTTATCTCATATACAGTATATCTCAGATATCTATGTATTGATGTTAATTAGTTCTTGTGATTGACACAGTTCGTCATGGGAGCTGATGATTTTGAATCACTCAGTAGATCCACGGTTATTGGAAGCTCAGTTATTAAGCTGGAGGATACAGTTTAAACAGTTTGAAATCACTCTGAAACAGTCGTTTCCCTCTGCGTCCATTGGGCTAATCTCTGACAACATGCTCTCTGTTTCCTTTCCAGTGGGTGACAAAGTTCCTGCAGATATCCGCCTGACTTCAATCAAATCCACCACGCTACGAGTGGACCAGTCCATTCTGACAGGTGAGACTGTTACTGCAACATTCTAGTCTGTGTGTGTATGTATGTAGAGCCTGAACATTTAGAGTGGCAGGCCGTGCTGTGTTAGGAGCAGTTCTCTTTATTCTCTCAAACTGTAGCAGGGTTACTTCATCTCACCACTGAGTTTAGTTATCCTCTAAAGCCCATAGAAAACCACCAGTGGGGAAAGTACAGAAGACAAAGGTGCTGGTAGGGCTGGAGTAAATAGTAAACAATATATTTCATTATTTAAAAATGTGTTTGTAAAAGTCTTATTTTACTAACTTCTACTTCTTAAAGGATATTAATATTAATCTATCCATCATGTTCCGCTAGCGAAGGTTTTTGTGTCAGGCACCTTTCTTCATACTCCTCATACTCTGTTCATACTCCTCATACTCTGTTCATACTCCTCATACTCTGTTCATACTTCTCATACTCTGTTCATACTCCTCATACTCTGTTCAGACTCCTCACACTCTGTTCATACTCCTCACACTCTGTTCATACTCTGTTCATACTCTGTTCATACTCCTCACACTCTCTTCATACTCCTCACACTCTCTTCATACTCCTCACACTCTGTTCATACTCCTCATACTCTGTTCATACTCCTCACACTCTCTTCATACTCCTCACACTCTCTTCATACTCCTCACACTCTCTTCATACTCCTCATACTCTGTTCATACTCCTCACACTCTCTTCATACTCCTCACACTCTCTTCATACTCCTCACACTCTCTTCATACTCCTCATACTCTGTTCAGACTCCTCATACTCTGTTCAGACTCCTCATACTCTGTTCATACTCCTCATACTCTGTTCATACTCCTCATACTCTGTTCAGACTCCTCATACTCTGTTCATACTCCTCATACTCTGTTCATACTCTGTTCATACTCTGTTCAGACTCCTCATACTCTGTTCATACTCCTCATACTCTGTTCATACTCCTCATACTCTCTTCATACTCTGTTCATACTCTGTTCAGACTCCTCATACTCTGTTCATACTTCTCATACTCTGTTCATACTTCTCATACTCTGTTCATACTTCTCATACTCTGTTCATACTCCTCATACTCTGTTCATACTCCTCACACTCTGTTCATACTCCTCACACTCTGTTCATACTCCTCATACTCTGTTCATACTCTTCATACTCTGTTCATACTCTGTTCAGACTCCTCATACTCTGTTCATACTTCTCATACTCTGTTCATACTTCTCATACTCTGTTCATACTCTGTTCATACTCTGTTCATACTCTGTTCAGACTCCTCACACTCTGTTCAGACTCCTCATACTCTCTTCATACTCCTCACACTCTGTTCATACTCCTCACACTCTGTTCAGACTCCTCATACTCTCTTCATACTCCTCACACTCTGTTCATACTCCTCACACTCTGTTCATACTCCTCACACTCTGTTCATACTCCTCACACTCTGTTCATACTCCTCACACTCTCTTCATACTCCTCACACTCTCTTCATACTCCTCACACTCTGTTCATACTCCTCACACTCTGTTCATACTCTGTTCATACTCTGTTCATACTCTGTTCATACTCTGTTCATACTCTGTTCATACTCCTCACACTCTCTTCATACTCCTCACACTCTGTTCATACTCCTCACACTCTGTTCATACTCCTCATACTCTGTTCATACTCCTCATACTCTGTTCATACTCTGTTCATACTCTGTTCATACTCTGTTCATACTCTGTTCATACTCTGTTCGTACTCCTCATACTCTGTTCGTACTCCTCATACTCTGTTCGTACTCCTCATACTCTGTTCGTACTCCTCATACTCTGTTCGTACTCCTCATACTCTGTTCGTACTCCTCATACTCTCTTCATACTCCTCACACTCTGTTCGCACTCCTCACACTCTGTTCGCACTCCTCACACTCTGTTCGCACTCCTCACACTCTGTTCAGACTCCTCACACTCTGTTCAGACTCCTCATTCTCAGTTCATACTCCTCATGCTAAATTTAAAAAAATGCAGAATATCATTTGTTATTGTTATCCACACGATTACAGAAAATATCTCTATCATATTTTGTCAATATCGCACAGCACTACCAGGAGCATACAGATACCTTCTGTTGTATATATGGCAGAATAAAGTTCAAGATGTGCAACCAAGGAGCTGAAGGGATTCAGAACCACACAATCTCAACATCGACTCTCGCTGTTATTGTCACTTATTATCTGTATTTTTGAGATCATCTGCATCTTATTACTCATGTTGATGTTTCTTATGCATCTTAAAGGCATTTGTAAACGTTAGTGTAGCTTAAATACGTCTTTCCCGCCCACTTCCCAAGATATATCCATGACCCCCGACCCTAAATGGAGGTCAGCAGTCTCTGCAGCTCAGAAAAGCTGGGGAATTAGAACGAGAGGAAACTTTGCTGTGGGACTCACATCTTGCTCCACTGCCTTAATTGGTAACAGATGAGGTTACAGGGAGGTTGCAGTCAGGGAGGTTTAGCTTCTCCATCCATGGCTATTTTCTGCCGAACCGGCCATTCAGACAATTACTAATGATCTCTGCCTGCTCTCCATCTTCCCTCAATGAGGTCGAAACGCTTCTGTGAAGCAGTGCAGTGGGCTTCCGTATGGAGATGTTGCGTGTTCAACACTTGCGTCCCCTCTTAGTTGTAGATCTAGCACTTGTAGCTAGTCGGTGGTGACAGTTCTAGTTCTTTTAAACATTTAAGCCCTCTAAACAATGATCAAATTGTGAGTGGCAAAGCCATTAATCTCATTGCTAATAGAAGACCTTTTTTTTTGAGATTTCGAGCCCTGGAGTTACTGGTGGCTTTGCCGCTGGGTGTTTGGACTTTGCAGTTCAGTTTAGAGTGCTGTTCTCGCACTTAGCATTTGCTGTGAACTGAGAGAGAGAGACACTTCTAATTTTGGATGATGGCATATCAGGAGTATGGTAGTGATTGGGAGTTAAACTGGCACTCAAACAGCCAGTTCGTAAAACATTTATTTAATGAGGAGTCGTGTTGTTTAGTGGGGTTGCAAAGGGGTGGAACCTTTCCGTTACATTTCTAGTAATTAATTCCTGGTAACTTTCCATGGAAACTTTGGGGAATTTGGGGGAATATGTGGGAATTTATTGGAATTAATTACAAATATTGGATAATTTAAAGGAACTATATCATGCACAGTCATCAATGTATCGTTCAAGATCTCCACATTTAGCCCATCCATGCAATAAAACTCCCACCAAATATGCACGCACACTAGTGAACATACACACTAGGGGGCAGTAAAACACCCACATATGCATGCACACTAATGAACATACACACTAGGTGGCAGTGAAACACTCACATCAACACAAACACTAGTGCACATGCACACTAGGGGGTCAGTGAAACACTCACATAAACAGACACACTAGGGGGCAGTAAAACACTCACATATGCACACACACTAGTGAACATGGACACTAGGGGGCAGTGAAACACCCACATATAAACAGACTAGGGAATATACACACTACGGTGCAGTGAAAAACTCACATATACACACACTAGTGAACATACACACCAAGGGGCAGTCTAACACTCACATATACATACACACTAGGGGGCAGTAAAACACTCACATATACAAACACACTAGGGGGCAGTGAAACACCCGCATATACATACACACTAGGGAATATACAAACCACGGGGCAGTAAAACACTCACATATACAAACACACTAGTGAACATATACACTACGGGCAGTGAAACACTTACATATACTCACACTAGTGAACATACACACCAAGGGGCAGTGAAAAACTCACATATACCCACACACTAGGGTATCTACACCAAGGGGCAATGAAAAACTCACATATACCCACACACTAGGGTATCTACACTAAGGGGCAGTGAAAAACTCACATATACCCACACACTAGTGAACATATACACTACGGGCAGTGAAACACTTACATATACTCACACTAGTGAACATACACACCAAGGGGCAGTGAAAAACTCACATATACCCACACACTAGGGTATCTACACCAAGGGGCAATGAAAAACTCACATATACCCACACACTAGGGTATCTACACTAAGGGGCAGTGAAAAACTCACATATACCCACACACTAGTGAACATATACACTACGGGCAGTGAAACACTTACATATACTCACACTAGTGAACATACACACCAAGGGGCAGTGAAAAACTCACATATACCCACACACTAGGGTATCTACACCAAGGGGCAATGAAAAACTCACATATACCCACACACTAGGGTATCTACACTAAGGGGCAGTGAAAAACTCACATATACCCACACACTAGGGTATCTACACCAGGGGGCAGTGAAAAACTCACATATACCCACACACTAGGGTATCTACACCAGGGGGCAGTGAAAAACTCACATATACCCACACACTAGGGTATCTACACCAAGGGGCAGTGAAAAACTCACATATACCCACACACTAGGGGGAAGTGAGCACACTTGCCCGGAGCAGTGGGCAGCCCTGGGAGCAGTCAAACATTAGGTGCCTTGCTCAAGGGCATTTTATTCTTGTCCTGACGGTTCATGGGATCGAATCAGCAACCTTCTGGTCACAGGGCTGGTTCCCCAACGTTCAGACCACGACTGCAAGCAGAACTTTATAAACGCTTAATTCTTTCATTGAACAATCAAAAGAACACAACTCCTATTGACTTGCAGAACTTTTGCTGCTTCTCCCTGAGTTGTTCCACTGCCTTTTCCTCTGCTTTGCTATTCAACTGTTTTGGAATCATATCAAATTATTTTAGCCAAGGTTAAGCTTCGGTAATTTTTATCAACTATGTGCAAGTTTCTCACCTTTTAGCTTTGAATATTTCAAATTTTTCCCGTTAATTCCCATGGTAAATTTCCCAGCTTTTGAAAATTCCTGGAATTTTTCAACCCCATTGTTTAGTAATGTAAACTATTTAAGACACTGTACTGAAGGGTGTCTGGAAAGTCTTCTAAAGTACCGGATCACTTTACTGTTAAGCTGTTTTTCATATAAGACTTTAAGAAGGCTGAACTTGTAGGAGCACAGCAGTGCCGCTTGACCAGACGCCAGAGTAAGCTCTATTGCTTGGCAGCGTTTTGCTTTATTCTCTAACAGGTACGCCCGGACCGCTTGGGCCTGACCGGCTGCAGCAACAGAAGCTCAGCTGGTGATGTTTTCATGCTGACATTTGCTAACTGCCTACCTCTGTTTCTCTGTGTCTCTGTAGGAGAGTCCGTATCGGTCATTAAACATACGGACCCGGTCCCAGACCCGCGCGCCGTTAACCAGGACAAGAAGAACATGCTGTTCTCTGTAAGTGTGTTTTCACAGCATATGACTTCCTGTACATCAGCGCTTTCGAGCTGTTGCAGTTATAGAGCTTGAAAAGCCTCTATTGTCATTAAACATAGTTTCTTTGTGGAGGCCATGTGATTCACTCTTCCTTTTTATAGTATTGGTTCTGCCGGGGGGGCATTAACAAAACCAAGGCAGCTTTCGGTGTGTAGTCATGTGATCTACCTTTTAATTGATCCCTTTTAAATTTGCTGGATTTCTGCATTGATTACTTGTCAAAATGCCTGAATTCTCTTAATAATAATAATAATTTTAGACAATTCATATCTAACAGTGGATTGCTGTACAGCAAGGCCTTTAGCAATGCTTTTGTAGGCTTTTCCCAGACTTGTGCAATGTTCACTGTTTTGTTAAGTAGCTCTGGGAGAACATTAACACAGAGGTTCACTTACTTATCCCAGCCTGCACTGTGGATGTTACTCAGTGTTCAGTACAAGACATGAAAAGTAGTCTGTGTTGATGGTTTAGTTAGTTTAGTTAGTCTTATTTTTCTGATAGGCATTAAATAAATGTGATTATTTCTTCTAAATGAATTCAATTGGTATGTTTTTCTCACTAAAAGCACCAGCAGATCACTTTCAGACTGCAAGTTCGCAAACTGCAGCTCTTGTGATTTGCACTCTTTGCTTTTTAATTTAGATTAAATCACAATTTGGAAGTTTGAACACCAAACTTTAGACTTTTATCTATGGAAGTAACGATGCATCGCGGGACAGTTAATAATCAATGCAAATATGCCACGGGGGTGGGACATGGGCCGAATGCTATTAGCTGATAGCACCTGGTTTCGTGACCAGCCTCTTAAACTACAACAAACATGGTAGATGAAGAGGAGCCAACAGGAGAGAGAGATTGAAACTTTGGTTTATTTTATTTATAATGATGATTTAATAGACCACATATTCACTATTTGCTTTCATGAAGAGAAGCAAAATACAGCATTCTGTAGTTTTGTTGTAGATAAATAATAAAAAGAAACTTTGTCATAAATTTGTATTCACTTTGTCTTAGTAAAAAATAAATAAATAAAAATAAATCGTATCTTGTGGCCAGCATCGTAAATTGCATTGCATTGTGACTAGAGTGTTTTGTTACATCCCTATTTCTTCTATGTACAGGGTAGGTTTCCTGTACAGTGATTAAGCCTGATCACAGATTGTTCTGCTTCCTAAATAGAGAATCTCCATTGACAGTAAAATGTATTCCATAGCTACAGTCCCTGTCCAAGTCAATGATCCATTGACTAAAAAATACATCAATTCACACCAAACAGACTTAAGAGCCCGTAGTTGTTCCTTTCTTTACGGTTCTGGCTTCTGTTTCTGTTTTAGGGCACGAACATTGCGGCGGGTAAGGCCGTGGGCGTGGTGGTTGCCACCGGCGTGAACACTGAGATCGGGAAGATCCGGGATGAGATGGCGTCCACGGAGCAGGAGCGCACGCCGCTGCAGCAGAAGCTGGACGAGTTCGGAGAGCAGCTTTCCAAAGTCATCTCTCTCATCTGCATCGCCGTGTGGATCATCAACATCGGCCACTTCAACGACCCCGTTCACGGCGGCTCCTGGATTCGCGGGGCGGTCTACTACTTCAAGATCGCCGTCGCTCTGGCAGTAGCCGCCATTCCCGAGGGGCTGCCGGCGGTCATCACCACCTGTCTGGCTCTAGGTACCCGCCGTATGGCCAAGAAGAACGCCATCGTCCGCTCCCTGCCCTCTGTGGAGACGCTGGGCTGCACCTCGGTCATCTGCTCCGACAAGACTGGCACTCTGACCACCAACCAGATGTCCGTTTGCAGGGTGAGGACGAAATCTTAAATGTGCTCCGCCCACAAATACGATCTGTTGTAGCTGCTAGGTTTGAATAGCTTTGGCAGTAATCCCACTTGGGTTTTGGCAGAATATAGAAAATTAGAGTGTCATGTATTGTAAATATTAATTTTGTTAGAATGTTAGGCAGAGGTATTAGAAAATATAGAGAATTGCTATGTAATCTTCTGTGATACAGTGTCCATTATTAGAAAGCAAGTTGATTTTTAAGTATTAGTTTAATGTAAAGGCAGCCGTTAGACTCTTAAACTCCAATATGAACAAGTAGCGTAAGGGTGCACCACTAATATAGCAGATGTGTGTGTGAATGTTTGTATGTATGTAGGCAGATTTCCTAAAATTATATATAAAATTGCTTTGTATCACAGTATATAGAAATATAACCCCTATACTGTGATATGTATCATATCACCATATCACTAGCTAATACCTATTGTGAGATAAGTGTGTGCAAACTGTTATGTCCAGTAAGTGTAGTTCTGATTAGCTAAAGCGGCAGCAGACTTCAGTAGTGTAGTTGTTTTTTTAAAGGATTTATTTTATTTTACTTATTTATTTATTTGTTTGTTTATTCATTTACAGTATTTGTTTAGGGCCAGCTGCCATTTAGAATGTGTTAAAAGTCATGATTGATGGACACCTAAAGAATTTCTGTTTTGGTGGTAGAAGTTATTCACTACATTCTCTCTCCAAGCAACAGTTGGATAGCTTGGAAATGCATTTGTGGGTGGACCATGTAAAGATCAATTAAAGGATATATATAGTCTGACATTTACAGCAGTTGAAGATATATAGTCTGACGTTTATAGTCGTATTAGCATTGGTAATACTGACATTGCCTCTGGCTACTATATACCAGTGATATAAAAATCTCAGTAGGGATGCTCACGATCAGACTCATATCTGTATCACTGGATGATTTCTCGGGGCAGAAAGTTTGATGTTGAATGTGGGTATTTAACAATGATTATTATTTTTTATTTTATTTATTTAACCTTCAGTTTAACCAGGCAAGTCATTAAGAACAGATTCTTATTTACAATAACAGCCTGAATGACAGGAAACATCAGATACCGCCAACACTGAGTCCCAGTATTTTGAGTGCTCTGAGCTTCATTTCTCAGCTCAGATCTTCCTGGTAAGGGTTTCGGTGGGTGTTTGGATAAATGTAGACATAATTAAAGCATGAATAAATAAAACGGGTTTAAACCGGCCAGTTTATCATATTTCTGCTCCAGCGCTCTAATGAATAGATTGTTAAATGATACTTAAAGTGTTTAGATTTAATTTTACGTTGTTGTTTGGAGCATGAAGGGCATATTGTTGATGCACGTTTCCATAATTGCCAAGTTGTTCATGCCTGTAGGGACAAAGATCAGAGGACAATGATGAAAGAATACTGCTGATGTAATACAGCACAGCTCTCTCTCGCTCACTCTCTCGCTCACTCTCTCGCTCACTCTCTCGCTCTCTCTCTGTCTGTCCCTCTCTCTCTCTGCATCTTCCTCTCTCGCTCTCTCTCTTTCTCTCTGCCTCTCTCGGCGCCTCTCTCAGCCTCTCTCGGCGCCTCTCTCAGCCTCTCTCGGCGCCTCTCTCTCCCTGTATCTTTCTCTCTCTCTCGGCGCCTCTCTCTCGTCCTCTCTGCCTCTCTCAGCCTCTCTCGGCGCCTCTCTTTTTTTCTATCTGCCTCTCTCTTTTTCTCTCTGCCTCTCTCAGCCTCTCTCTCTCTGCCTCTCTCTCCCTGCATCTTTCTCTCTCTCTCTCTCGGCGCCTCTCTCTCGTTCTCTCTGCCTCTCTCAGCCTCTCTTGACGCCTCTCTCTTTTTTTCTCTCTGCCTCTCTCAGCCTCTCTCTCTCTCTGTCTGTCTATCCCTCTCTCTCTGTCTGTCTGTCTGTCTCTCTCTGTCTGTCTGTCTGTTCCTCTCTCTCTCTCTGCCTTTCTCTTTCTTTTTGCCTTTCTCTCTCTTTCTCTCTGCCTCTCTCTTTCTCTCTGCCTCTCTCTTTCTCTCTGCCTCTCTCTCTCTTGCTCTCACTCTCTCTCTCTGTCTGTCCCTCTCTCTCTCTGTGTCTCTCTCTCTGCCTCTCTCTTTCCCTGTATCTTTCTCTCTCTCTCTCTCAGCGCCTTTCTCTCTGCCTCTCTTTTTCAGCCTCTCTCTCTGCCTCTCTCTTTTAGCCTCTCTCTTTCAGCCTCTCTCTCTGTCCCTCTTTCTCTCTGTCTGTCTGTCTCTCTCTCTCTGTCTGTCTCTCTCTCTCTGCCTTTCTCTTTCTTTTTGCCTCTTTCTGTCTCTCTCTCTCTCTCTTTTTGCCCCCTCTTTCTTTTTGCCTCTCTCTCTCTCTCTCTCTCTCTCTCTCTCTGCCCCCCCCCTCTCTCTCTCTCTGCCCCCCCCCCTCTCTCTCTCTCTCTCTGCCCCCCCCTCTCTCTCTCTCTGTGCCTCTCTCTGCCTCTCTCTCTCTCTCTCTCTCTCTCTCTCTCTCTCTCTCTCTCTCTCTCTCCGAGCGAGCGAGCAGAACTCCACTGGGAGTGCTGATCAGTATGCAGTAGTCAGTTACTTGCGGTAGTGTTGCATAACTGACCTTGTGTTTAGGATCTGCCTCTGATCCTCAGCGCCGCTGGAGGCTGCACACATTCTTGCGTGCACTTTGCAGGGCGCGCTGCTCCGCTGTAAGAAAGCCGTAGTCGAAGTGAGGAGGAAGATTTCGAATGCCTCATGTTGACACGACTGAACAGGTTTGGTGCCCCAGGCTCTGAGCCGCGTTATGAAATTTATGCAAAATTAAATATGTCTGCTCAGTCTTCTCTGTAAAGCAGGACCATCAGCTGGGCTCAGGAATTAAATTGGCATCTTCCTCCTGTTTGTTTATCCAATTTGAATTTTTACTTTATTTTTTTAAATGTAACGAACATTAAGAGTAATATAGCTTAATATAACTGCAGAGGTATTCACATTCATTACTCAGGTAGAAGTGTAGATACTAGGGTTTAAAATACTTCTGTTGAAGTATCAACTCAAGCTTTTTACTCCAGTTAAAGTGTAAAAGTACTGCTTTCAGAACTACTTAAAGTATAAAAGTAATGTAAGGAAGAAATTCCATTAGGAACAAAAGCTTAGGCCGCACCACAGGGGTCTATAGTGCACTAGCCCACCTCCCCAAAACCCCCATTCTTCTAAAAGTCATAATGACTATAATGTTATATTAAAATGTTAAAGTTGATAAATTTGGGATGCGCTAGGTTTCCTGTTTCAGCTCATATACACCCATTAAACATGAATGTAGTTTAGTACAATGTAAATATATTAAAGAAGCATATCTGTTACTACTGAACATTAACCTGTGTTTCATGGAGCAGAAGATATGATCACTAGTTATCTATAAATATTGTAATGAAGTCAAACTTCAAAGACATGTTATCAATAATCTTTACTAGAATGTAAATGTACATGAATGAGCCTGGCAGCTCAACTATGTGTCAGCATTAAAGGGCCCATATGCTACATTTTACCTCTTTTATTTAGGGCTTTTGTGTCCAATCTCAGTCTGTTTTTGTTGCAGTATCTCTTTGATATGTAAATGAGCTCCGATCTGATTGGATGTACTATATTGGGCCCTTCAGTATGAATGAACGGGGTTTGACTGCTGTAGACCGAGCAGGTGGACATGGACAGGTTCTTGTAACTACATCAGAAGCAGTTTATCCAAGTGGCCTGTTCTTGTCATTAATCATTAGTCGTCCCAATATATTGACTTGGCAGTCGATTGTAGGCTTTGAAACTCTAACAATCTTGTATATGGGTCCTTTAAGTCATGCTAGTTTATTCAGAATAAGTCGTCTGATGCAGACTTTTTAGTTTTACTTCAAACGAGGGTGAAAAGTAGATACATTGCTTCGTTCTGAGTTGCTAAAAATCTGTCCATATATTTAATTAAAGCCTAAATGTATGTATTTATGACCTGCATTGGTATATGTTTTGCAAGCCTTTAGTGGATGCCCTGCATGTTGTTACTAGCTGTTGGTCTGAAACATACAGCAAGGCTTAAATCATTGAGTTAGACATGTTCTACTCCAGATGTTCAGTGCTCAGTCATTCAGAATCGAACTATTTTAGTAGTTTGCTGTAAATACAAAGCTGCCCTGAGTGATTCTCTATGAAGTTCGAGTCTGCAGTTCATTAGAGAGAATGTAATCTACTTCATATTTATCTTTTTAACCTTACCCACTTTTTCCACTCGCCCTTTCCTGCCTGTGACGTCAAAATTGTTAGACGTCACTGTGATGGTCTTCAGAGCGCTGGGGTGGCGAGGAGGAGGGGGAGGGGGCAGCACACGGTGCTCTTATTTAGATTTTTCTGCGCTGTGGAGTGCAGAGCGCGGCGCCACTCAGATTAGTCCTGTGAAGTACCAGCTGAGACTTGTCTTTCTCTCTCTCTCTCTCTCCCTTTCTTTTATACTGTCCTCTTTCATTTCCTCTTTGTTCTTTCTCCGTTTCGCTCACATAACTGTCCTTCCCCCATTTGGTCGTGTTTCTATGGTTGCGTTATTGTCGTACACCAAGGCTCTGTTTTCCTTCACTGTGAATGACAGAGAACACCCAGGGCCTGCTTGGCCATAAGTCATGACGGTTTTCTCCTCTTCAGCATCTGTCTGGATGCTGACCCCCACGTTATCTCCATATAAGTGTCTTACAGTGTTTACATTCTAGGCTGTGTTGGTGTTCTCAGGCCAGGTATTGCAGAATCGTGTTAGAAAGTGTCCATCTTTGTGGGAAGTGTGCCCCCTGCTGGAGATGTGACTGTTTGTGTGTGTTTGCAGATGTTCATCGTGGATCAGGTGGAGAGGGACAGCTGCTCACTCCGAGAGTTCACGGTTACAGGTTCTACATATGCACCAGAAGGAGAAGTGTGAGTGTTTTCAAAATTATTTATTTGTGTGTTGTGTGTGTGTGTGTGTGTGTGTGTGTGTGTGTGTGTGTATATATATATATATATATATATATATATATATATATATATATATATATATATATATATATATATATATATAAAAATACATACACACTTTATAAAATGATCTACTTATGCTGACCCCTCCTCTCGTCACTGCTGCTCAGGTACCAGGACGGTAAACCAGTGAAATGCTCCAAGTATGATGCTCTTGTTGAGATGGCAACCATCTGTGCGCTGTGCAATGACTCATCATTGGACTATAATGAGGTGTGTGATTGAAATGGTTGCAGGTTACCGTTGAAAGTAGAGCCATAAGAAGAAAAATGTTTTTTATTTATTTATTTATTTTATTTTGGTTAGTTTTGTTATTCTTGATAAAATGAACAGTGGTCTCTTGGAACTTTTTTACAGGCTTTCTTCTCCTGATCTCATGAGATCTTTGAAAGCAATCGATCAGACTGGTTACTTCAAAGTAGGGTTGTGCGATATTGGCAATAAATGATATCTCGATATTTTCTGTAATAGTGTCTAATGATAATATACAAAATTCTACATTATTTAAAATCGTGTTCATAAAAGTCTTTATTTTACTAGCTTGCACTTCTTATTTCTTTACAGAGTTGGTGATGGTCACTACAGTTACAGTAACAATTCAGTGATGATGACTTGTCTTGGCTTACAAAGCCTTTTCTGTATCTCTCTGCCTTTAAAAATATATACTTTTTATGCCAAAACATTCTTAAAGCTTACATAAAACAATCTCAGGCATCAGAGAACGTATTCGTAACCGTTTCATGGGCCAATTCTCTGCTAGGGAGCTTTTAGATGCGTGAAATTCTTCAGAGGTCTGGTTCCCATCACCAGCACTTTAAACAATTGTGTCTTGGCAGGGTTCTCTAGAACAGAGCATTTCACGTCACACCACTCTAAAGGACTTTACACTTCAGTAATTGACATTTTGGCTAATCGTAATTACACCAAGTTAGTTAGTTTTCATTCTTTGGCCTATTATTTGAGGGATTGTTAAAATAAGTATCTATAATAAGTTGCAGCAAGTGTCGGGCTGTTCTCCTGATGTTCCCTGTGTACTGTCCCCAGGCCAAAGGAGTCTATGAGAAGGTTGGAGAGGCCACAGAAACAGCACTCACATGCCTGGTGGAGAAGATGAATGTGTTTGACAACAACCTGAAAGGCCTTTCCAAGATCGAACGTGCCAACGCCTGCAACTCTGTGAGTCAAGACATCTCTAGCCGTTGCCACCTCCCCTCATGAGAGGCAGAGTTAATCTTAATCTTAGTCTTAAATGTCACTAGTCTTGTAGTCAGAGCTAATCTTGATCTTAATCTTAGTCTTAAATGTCACTAGTCTTGTAGTCAGAGCTAATCTTGATCTTAATCTTAGTCTTAAATGTCACTAGTCTTGTAGTCAGAGCTAATCTTGATCTTAATCTTAGTCTTAAATGTCACTAGTCTTGTAGTCAGAGCTAATCTTGATCTTAATCTTAGTCTTAAATGTCACTAGTCTTGTAGTCAGCGTGTAATGTTTGTGCATCGTTTGTTCAGGTAATTAAGCAGCTGATGAAGAAAGAGTTCACGCTAGAGTTCTCGCGGGACAGGAAGTCCATGTCTGTGTACTGCACCCCCAACAAAGCCCGGTCCGCCATTGGAAAGATGTTTGTCAAGGTAACCAGAGTGGCCAGCTTTGCTGCTGGGCTTTCACTGTCAATAAGGGTCCAATGATCATTGTGCTCTGATCTCAACCACTGTGTATTTAAAACAGGAGTGCATTCTGTGATTCATGTAATTGCTGAACTCACTCTTTTTGTGTGTGTGTGTGTTTATGCAGGGTGCTCCAGAGGGAGTGATCGACAGGTGTACACACGTCCGTGTGGGCAGTAACAAGGTCCCTCTGACGCCAGGCATTAAAGAGAAGATCTTGTCCGTGATCCGAGAATACGGGACAGGAAGGGACACGCTCAGGTGCCTGGCGCTGGCGACACGGGACAACCCCATCAGCAAAGAGGACCTGGTGCTGGAGGACTCTGCCCGCTTTGTGGAGTACGAGGTCAGAGACTCTTAAAGACTTGGGCTTACAACTAGAATGTTCTGTTCCATGAGATTCAGGCTGTTGAATTCAGTGATACGTTCTCATCTTGAGGTCTCCTGGTCTCTGTTGAGTTTCTGTTTGGTGGAAGGTTCAGCAGGGTCTCAAGATGTTCTTGCTGTAGCACCTATCCCACATTTGATAGACGTGTTTAGTGCGAAATCACTAATATATGCTAGAATCTGGCAGGACTGGGGTCGATTAACCCTTGTTTTAGAGTTTCTGACGCACCTGAGAAAGCCCTCAGTGATAAGAGTCAAATGTCTAAGAGCAAGGAAAAGCATGTTCACTGCAGGTAGGACATAAACTCTAAAAAAAGAATTTAATTATTCCCCCCCACAGACGGATCTTACCTTCGTGGGCTGCGTGGGCATGCTGGACCCCCCCAGGGCCGAGGTGGCTGCCTCCATGAAGCTGTGTCGCCTGGCAGGAATCAGGGTCATCATGATCACCGGTGATAACAAGGGCACGGCTGTGGCTATCTGCAGACGCATTGGCATCTTCGGCGAGGACGACGACGTCTCGCGTATGGCCTTTACGGGCCGTGAGTTTGATGACCTGTCGCCGGCCACCCAGCGCGAGGCTGTGCTGAGCGCCCGCTGCTTTGCCCGAGTCGAACCATCACACAAATCCAAGATCGTGGAGTACCTGCAGTCCTACGACGAGATCACAGCCATGGTAATGGATCTCATAAGATGATTGAAAGGTTTTAATGTATGTGGTCTAGTGAGTCTTTTGAGGTGTATCTCTGAGCTTGCTTATTGACTGAGCCTATTTTATCTGCATTGTGTTGCTCATGGCTTTACATTTCATTAAGAGCTTTCAAACATTGTACAACCTAATGAGAGTTAATTTTCTTGTTGATAGTGATTTATCCCTTTATCTCCACGGGCTGGTACGTTATGACGCACGTTAGTCAATGTTATTGTTTACCTCAAAGATTTCTGGGTCTTTTAACGCGGTGCTGTTTCTCTGTTCCAGACCGGCGATGGCGTGAACGATGCCCCTGCTCTGAAGAAGGCTGAGATCGGCATCGCCATGGGCTCTGGCACGGCTGTGGCGAAGACGGCCTCCGAGATGGTGCTGGCAGACGATAACTTTGCCACCATTGTGGCAGCGGTCGAGGAGGGACGAGCCATTTACAACAACATGAAGCAGTTCATCCGCTACCTCATCTCTTCTAACGTTGGAGAAGTAGTCTGGTAAGAGCATCTATGTTTGTCTGATTACTGATGTTCCTGCCAACAGCTAGTTTTGGGTGGGCACTCCTAGGCTAGAGGTTAGGGAAGTTGGCACTTTGATCCCCTGGACCAACAGGTCACGACTGAAGTGTCCTTGGGTTAAATGCTGAGGTCAAATTCCAATGTGTGCAAACACAAGTGGCCAATAGTTCTAGATTCTACTGCTATTGCCATCGCTGGTGCTCTAATATGGAAAGTATGTAGTCTTAAGTACTGTTGGGGAAAAAAAAAGGTTTGGGACATGACGGTAGATGGCATAATGGTAATTGTTGTAGATGTTTCTTAGTCAGGTTTATTTGTTTATCGCTTTTTTACAACGATGTAAAATTGTGTATTGGCAAGAACCTGGCGATACAATACGTATCGTGATACAGCGGTCACGATTCAATATATTGCGATAATGCAAGTAAAGTGATATACTAAGATTTTTCAAATCCTACTATTAAAACACACCACTGTATGAACAGGTTTGCCAATGTTTACAATAGCACTGCGCCCTTGTGCTGCTTGTTAATGTTGGAGTGGAGCTAAAAATGGATTACAACACTGCCATCTAGTGGTCAGAGGTTTAAACACAACACACAGTGATTCACTGTCTACCAGGAATCTGTGTATTGATACTGTGTTTTTGAGAATCGATACAGTATCACCAAACATAATATCCCCATATTCGATATTTTCTTACACCCCTAGTTGTCACAAAGCAGACTGGAGGAAGAAACCTTAGGAGAACCAAGACTCACAAGGGGAGACCAGTCCTCCTCTGGTCAAACAGTATTTACAGTTTAATAAACTAAACACCAAAAAAAGCTGAGAGAATCTCTGCTTGAATTCTGGATGGCAAAACTAGGATGAGGTGTTCAAGGTCGCAGCCAGTAACTACACTGGTAGAGGCAGTCTCTGACTGAGGCAGTCTCTAAGTCTTTATCAAAAGTGATACTGAAACAGTCCCATCCTATCTCAATGCTGGTCCATCTGGATGGCACAGTGATGTAAATGAGGATGTTGCAGTTGACACAGATGGACAGAAGAGCTGGCTGGTGATAGGTGAGGAGGAGGCCCTGATGGTCTTCCAACAGCGTTCAGCAGGACAGTGTGCTTTAGTCTTAGCCGAATTGCTATCCTCTATAAGCAATGATTTCAGCAGCCTTTATGCTATAAAACAAGCTGCAGAAATAGCTCAGCAGTGTGTGAGGTGCAGTGTTGGTAAATGTTCCATCATGTTTTCTTAACTACGGAGCAAAGCAATTACTTGTATACTCCGTTATAGTAATAATAATAATAATAATAATAATAATTATTATTATTATTATTATTGGTGTACTGCTCTGTGAGTGTACATTAAAACATGTGATACTAATACATCCACTCAGGTTAACGGTGAAGTTAAACAAAATCGTGAGTCATTGAATGGTTTGGACATGTTTGCTACTTATGAGCAGGCAGATGTGTTTTGTATGAGCCACTCCCAACTTAGTGGTTGTTACGTTCCCACAAAAGGCTATAGTCTAGGGGAGAGTGTGGGGACAGTACCGTGTAGTGTGAGTAGGTGGAGATGGCCAACCTATGAGGAAACCGGAGAATAGCAAGAAAAACAGATTTATTTTAAAGAAATTTACAAACATGCACGATGTTACACAAAGGGATTACAAAACACCTCAAAACAACCAACACTAGGAAGCGAAACTGGACCAAACTGGGAGAGAACACAGACGGCACCAATGAAAAGAAAGGAACAAAATAAACTACACTAGCTTGTATTTTAGTAGCGTTATCTAACAAGCTAACTGCTACTCTCAGCTAAACTAGACCAAAATGGGTGGGTACCCGCCTCTAGACACTCAGACTACCCACGTGTGGCAGTGTAAGTGCAGGCATGTTATAAACTGTTCTTCCTCCCAGCAGGAAAGTAGCAGGACAGTAACAACAACCGAAAACAAACAGTTAACAATGATGGCAACAGTAATACAAGTCATACATGTAACGATTGACACTTTACCGGACATCTTATGTCAGCACTCATAGACACTGTTGACACTTTGATGTACATCCTGTACATCTGCACTCCTGGACAGTATTTAACACTATTTAACATTTACTTAAATACAATCTTTGCACATTTATTTATTTTTTAATAAATATCCCAGTACTGTCATATATCTACTGATACCCGTTCTTCTCTTACACATTACCTAATTTATTACTGCACTACATTTTTACCTTCAGTCAGGGTGTATAGTTTGTATTCATATGTTCTTGTATATATTCTTTTTACTATTGGAGTTCTTTATTCTTCTTTGTACTGTGTTATACTTTGTTTTTATTCTGTGTAACTGCTACTGGCTGCTAAATTTCCTTCGGGATCAATAAAGTATCTATCTATCTATCTATCTATCTGTAACTGTATATCTATCTATCTATCTATCTGTAACTGTATATCTATCTTATCTATCTATCTGTAACTGTATATCTCTATCTATCTATCTGCAACTGTATATCTATCTTATCTATCTATCTGTAACTGTATATCTCTCTATCTATCTATCTGCAACTGTATATCTATCTTATCTATCTATCTATCTGTAACTGTATATCTATCTTATCTATCTATCTATCTATCTATCTATCTATCTGTAACTGTATATCTATCTTATCTATCTTATCTATCTTATCTATCTTATCTATCTTATCTATCTATCTGTAACTGTATATCTATCTTATCTATCTTAGCTATCTTATCTATCTATCTATCTATCTATCTATCTATCTATCTATCTATCTATCTGTAACTGTATATCTATCTTATCTATCTATCTGTAACTGTATATCTCTCTATCTATCTATCTGCAACTGTATATCTATCTTATCTATCTTATCTATCTTATCTATCTATCTATCTGTAACTGTATATCTATCTTATCTATCTTATCTATCTTATCTATCTATCTATCTTATCTATCTATCTATCTATCTATCTATCTATCTATCTGTAACTGTATATCTATCTTATCTATCTTATCTATCTTATCTATCTTATCTATCTGTAACTGTATATCTATCTTATCTATCTTAGCTATCTTATCTATCTATCTATCTATCTATCTATCTATCTGCAACTGTATATCTATCTTATCTATCTTATCTATCTTATCTACCTATCTATTTATCTATCTATCTATCTATGTGAGGGAGGGAGGGAGGTTTTATTAGGACGTTTCTTATCCGGCATCAATCAGTCATCAACATTACAGGTGTTGTATTGCTGCATTATTTTATCCCACCTCTGTATTTAAAACGAACCCTTTTCAGCTCTTAAGAACACAAAAATGACTTCTTGGCAGGATTCAGTCTCCTCTTTAAATAAAATCTAGATGCATTTACCCGTTATCACAGTTTGCCAACCTCTTGTAGGAAAACGTAATTATCTTCATATTTTTGTGTTGCAGCATTTTCCTGACTGCAGCGCTGGGCTTCCCCGAGGCTCTGATTCCGGTGCAGCTCCTGTGGGTGAACCTGGTGACCGACGGCCTGCCCGCTACCGCCCTGGGCTTCAACCCCCCTGATCTGGACATCATGAACAAGCCTCCACGCAACGCTCGCGAGCCCCTCATCTCCGGCTGGCTCTTTTTCAGATACCTGGCCATTGGCTGTGAGTACATCAGCGATAATTAAATGGGTCAAGAGTGCCGTAGGGCTCGCAACACAATTTCAGAGACTTGATCTTTGATAAGTTGTAATCTCCGCTCTGCAGGCTACGTTGGTGCTGCCACAGTTGGTGCCGCTGCCTGGTGGTTCATTGCTGCTGAGGACGGTCCCAGAGTCACACTCTACCAGCTGGTTAGTGCTTTGTTAACATGCATGCACCAGTAGCTTGTTCTCATTTACAAAGACCAGTCATTCAGTTTCCTCGAACATCCCCACCAGAACTGTGCACCAGTAGATGCAGCATGTGTAAGCGCATGGACAACATCTCACATTGCTCTGATTTCTCCCTGCAGAGTCACTTCCTCCAGTGTGGACCCGAAAACCCAGAGTTTGACGGCGTTGCGTGTGAGGTGTTTGAGTCGCCATACCCAATGACCATGGCTCTGTCTGTGCTGGTCACCATCGAGATGTGCAATGCCCTCAACAGGTCAGTGCAGGAACTGCACAGTTCAAAGTTAGATCAGGGAAGGATACAGCACTTCAGACTTTATGTCCTTCACTGTACCGCACACATCTCATAAGTTATTATATAGATGAGCCTTCAAGAACTAGATACCCGTCCAAGAAGCTGTTTAGATCTTTCAGAATTTCTGGATAATGCAGTCGTTAAGATGTAAACCGAGTGATTCAGGGCTAGACTTGTTCACCGCAGTGATGGTGGAAGTAAAGATGTAAGGAAATACTAAATATTGCAGTATTGTTGGTTGTGATGCAGCGTTGATTCTCACAGTATTGAAGTATTTCTAAAGTTAGAATGTCTCTAAAAGCTTCCTCATAGAAATCTGTTACCCGATATGTTTAAAACAAAACTCCGTCTGCTGGAGACATTTTATTATTTAGTAATACCTTAACAGCATGTCAGCGCCTCTGTCGCTGTTTCTCTCTCGCGTACGCACTGTTTCTCTCTCAGTTTCTCTCGCGCACGCGCAGTTTCTCTCGCACACTGTTTTCTCTTTGTCGTGCGCTGTTTTTCTTTCTCTCTCGCGCTGTTTTTCTTTCTCTCGCACGCTGTTTTTCTCTCGCGCTTTCTCTCTCTTGCGTGCTGTTTCTCTGTCTCTCGCGCAGGCTGTTTTTCTCTCGCGCTGTTTCTCCCTCTCGCACGCTGTTTTTCTCTCTCGCGCGCTTTCTCTCCGTCTCGCGCTTTCTCTCTCTTGCGTGCTGTTTCTCTCTCGCGCGCAGGCTGTTTTTCTCTCTCACGCAGTTTCTCTCTCTCTCTCTCGCGCTGTTTCTCTCACATTTTCTCTTTCTCTCTCGTGGGCTGTTTTTCTCTCTCGCGTGCGCTATTTCTCTCTTGCGGGCTATTTTTCTGTCACGCGTTGTTTCTCTCTCTCTCGTGCTGTTTCTCTCTCTCGCATAGTTTTTCTCTCGCGTGTGCATCGCGTGCGTGCTGTTTGTTTCACGCGATATCGCTCTCTCTCTTTCTCTCGTCCGCCTTAAAGAACCACAGCAACACAATAAAAACATTTGTGTCTGTTATTGGTATAAACACTCTTTACACTCTTTCAGCAGTAATGTATATAAATATATTTAGTTTTTTTCTTGTTAAGTCATTATTTAATAAAGGCTGTTAAGTTCAGAAATGTTGTGAATCCGCTTGTTATTACTAGTGTGACATTTTAGCAGCATATAAAGCGGAAAGCTAAAAAAAAATCAGCAGCACATATCGGCCAACGGCTGACCCTGACCTCCAAACATCGACATCAGCTATAGAAAAACCCATATCGGTCCATCTCTAGTTACAAGCCTCGATTCCCTGATCGGCATCAGCATCACTGTAAAGAATTCTGATCTGAAAGTTTCTCCGCAGTGCAGTGTTTTTCTTCACGTCGCTCTAAATGACTGTATTATGACAGCGTTTTGTGATTGTGGTGTGTTTGATTGTTTCAGCGTGTCTGAGAACCAGTCTCTGCTGCGCATGCCACCCTGGGAGAACGTGTGGCTGCTGGGTGCCATCTGCCTCTCCATGTCCCTCCATTTCCTGATCCTCTACGTGGAGCCTCTCCCGGTACGCATCCGAATGTAGTGTTGAACAAAAGGAGGCTGAGGATGATTTGTTTGAGATCAGCGCCTCTGTTTACAGTCGCTTTAAGCTGTTTGGCTGCACACCAGTCAGGTTTCACTGATCACCCACTGATCTCTCTCGTTCTCCCATCTCTCAGATGATCTTTCAGATCACCCCTCTGAACCTGACCCAGTGGCTGATGGTGCTGAAGATTTCGCTGCCGGTCATCCTGCTGGATGAGCTGCTCAAGTTTGCGGCCAGAAACTACCTGGAGCCCGGTAAAGAGCTGGACAAGCCTGCGGGCAAGGCCTGCTCGCTCAGCACCTGGACAGAGGGCATCTCCTGGCCCTTCGTGGCACTCTCACTCCCTCTGGTGCTTTGGATCTACAGCACCGACACTAACCTGGCCGAAATGTTCTGGTCCTGACTCATATGAGCACAACCCCCTCCCCTTTCCCCCCCCCCATCCCACCCCACCCTTCACCCTCACCCTCACCCCTCCTGTGTGTAGATAGAGAGAGCCTGTGTGTGCGTGCGTGTGCCTGTGCACCAGCGAATGTGCACGAGAAGGACCGAGTTAACACGAACATAACAATAATATAAAAATGTAACTGTTCTTTTTAAAAACAAATGTCTAGTGTGGGTTTGGAGGGGACCACATAGAGCTGAAGTCTTTAAGTATTAGTGACAGTTGTTGTTGTTGTTGTTGTTGTCGTTGTTGTTATTATTATTATTACCACCACTGCTGGTTTGGTCTTATTCTTGCCTTTTTTTTTTTTATATTTAATAATTTGGATCATTTCAGACCTAATACTAATTTGTTTTTGGTGGTGTTTATTTTTTATTATTTTTTTTGTCCTCCCATTGAGTGCATGAAGAAAAGCTCTGATTATGTGTACAGAGATTGAACACTATTTTATACAGCTCATGTTTCTTTGGTCCTCCCCAAATGACAGTGCGCAGGCTACGTCTAGGCAGCCGTTCACATTAGATTCCAGCTTCCGCCCCCCCTCACCTCTTCATCCCCAAGTTTGATTTGGATGCATATCTTCTTTAAAGCCATAACATATCAGATTGGAACTAATTTGACTTGCGTATGCGTTCCTGCAGTCACGCTTCGTCTTCTAACCAGACAGATCTGTTTAAAAAGCCATGGAAGTGAGAGGGCTGCTGCCTAAACGTAGCCGGGCAGATCCGGGAAAGAGTCGTTTACTTGCGTTTACTGTTGTCTTCAGTTTGAATATGAAACTCTTTCAGAGCCGGCGGACCCCTAACGGACCGGGGGACCGGGACGGGAGCATGGGCCGGAGTGGTGGGGGGGTGGGAGTGAATGTTTGAATGAATGCATCGGATCCTGAAAGCTGCATGTTCTGTATCTCGCATGCGTTACGTGTGGGTTTTCATTTACGGTTTGTCTGTCTTCCCTCTTGTACGATAACCACCTTGTTGTTTGTTTTTCTTTCTTTTTCTTTTTTGAATACCGTAAGCGAAATTAGTAAAGCCAGTTTTTTTTCTGCACTAGGCAGAGCACAGCTACCTCAATACAGTCAGATTAGTTTCTCTCTGGTTGCCCCCCCCCACTTAGCTTTACACAGTATGACGTTATTGCGTTGAGGTGTGGCTTGTGCAGAAAAACAAATCAATTCATGTCCCCCTTATTTACTTTTTAAAGATTTTTTTGTCCTACATATTTTATGATTGACTTGTATTAACTTAATTTAGATTATTTTTTTTATTTTTTTTTTCTTGAGGCAGGGTGGGGTGGTCGACGACACGCGGATGTAAATGTGTAACCATCAGCGGACCAGGGCCGAGAGTCTTAACACATTAGAATAAAGCGTTTGCATTTAGGAGCGTGAATTTTACGATGCAGAACCAAAATGTTTCACTCTACGTTTTGTTTTTCTACTTCAAGAAGAAAAGAAATACACACTCATGGACCATTTGAATTAAACCCGTTGTCTCTGTTATTTCTTTTTTTGTTCTTTTGGTTTTCTTTAAGAGGATATACATATATATGTAGAGTTTCAGGAGCAAATATACTTGAATACAGAAATTTAATGTACAGAAAGTTGGACGAGCAGGCGAGCACAAGCGGAAGAGCTAGCAGAGCTTCCTCGAATCCAGCCTGTGCTAGTGCAGGGGGCCTGTCTGTCCGTACACAGCACAACCAGTACCCGTGTATGTTTTATACTAATAGAAAGAAGCTATAGCGCTCATCGGCTTAACCCCCTGCTTGCTGAAAAAAAGCTCTACTTAGATGCCAGGTGAAGCATGTTGTCGTGCTACGTGAATGGCACTGCCAGTGTTGGTATCTAACACAACTCTATGCTTTCCCTCCCCTCTATGCCTTCAAACGGGCCCCCACTTAACCAAGTAAGTATCACTAACATTCCTCCACACATTCCTCACCCACTCGAGGCTCGTTCTAATGAGCTTGAACATCTTTTCCAGTGTGTGATACAAGATGCATCTGCATGGACTAACCATACCCAAAGCCAGGGATTCGTCTTCATTGTAAATGGGTTGCTGTAAATAATGGATTCCTGTTTAAACAGTCCTTCTGACTGATTTCTTAAAAAGCCTGTGGGTCATTCAGAGTGGTTTGGTGTGAAATTCCCAGTGAATCTACAAGTTGCTGTCCAAAGAAGAGCAAGCATCTCTAAGGTAGTAACATTAAAGGAGAGACCAAAAAAGGACCAACTTCTAATAGAAGTTTATGTAAAGAGGTTTAATTTTAAGGGATTTTGGAGCCTTTCTATTGGCCCTTTCAGGATATAAAGAACAGCTGTCGTGGTGAAATGATGTAGGAAAAATGAAAACTGACCAAAATTGAGATACATGTTTGTTTTCTCTGGACAGTGACTATATGTAGTGCTGATGATGATGAAGGTCTGAAGAAATATGAGGCTGTTTGCTTACAGCACTGTGTTTGTACTCCTCCACCATGGAGGAGTCTGACTTAAAACCTAGTGAGCTCCTACATAGGCAGCATTTTACATCATAGTATGCGCTCCAGACATGAAGACTGTCCCAATTCTTACATACCTTAAACATACTGTCTACTGAGGAACCTTATTTACACCTGATTTTAAGGAAGCATCGAACGCTTCCTCAGCCGCTAAGACAATCCCATGAAGCAACACAGGCTAATCTAGGAGCAGTGAAGTGGTTTTAAAATGTGAGTTATTTTGATTCTCTCTGGTGTTTTAATGTGTTTCTGGTCATATAATCACACAAAACAGTTTTTTATTATCAACTCTGTAACGAGTCCTTCACCATTTACACTTTTATACTCCAGCCATTAGCATTTATGCTAGCAGATTTTTAAGCCTCGGGCTATTGTTATGATAGCCGGCCGGTAGCTTAGCAACCAGCTAAAACCGGGGTCGCGTGCTGCAGTGGGCGGGAACAAGCCGTGACGCAGTCTCTCTCTAACTAGAGCGTCTCAGTAATCTGTTTTATGAGGAGAGATGAGGAGAGAACACTGATACTTACACACTCACTACCTAGACAGCCTACTTACACACTCACTAGGATTTGAGACAAATTTTACAGCAAAAATATCATAAACAGTGTCTCAGTTTGTTTTCGTGACCATTTAGTGCCAATTAAGAGCCTACATGCTTCCGGAGGTCTAGCCGTCACCACATCTATGGACTTTACATCAAACCACTCTTACTGACTTTCACAGTTTAGTTATGCTGAGATGTTTAAAAACAGAATGGGTATGTTTTCTTTCACTAAGGTGACCAAAGCCGGTGTCCAAAAGTTTGTGGACACCTGCCTCTCCAGTATTTCCTCTGAGATGTCGTAAAGTAACAGCCTATATTCTTCTAGAAAAGCTTTACTATATCATTGGTGTCTGAAGAAACACATCTATCCACGTTTTTGTCAATTTATACATGGCAGCTGCTCTTTCCATTGTGAACATGAACATTTAATGATGAATGGGCCAATAGAATACCCCAACAGCTTGGAAAAAATATGGTTCCATTGGCTTACATTGAAAAGGAGACACTATGGAGACACCTGTTTTTCTTTGGACAGCGAGGATTTGCTTGAGCATTAGTGAAGTCCGTTTAAGGGTTCTGCTCCAGCTCGTCCAGAAGGTGTTGGAGCTCTCATTTCAAATAATGTAGTTTCACCACTATAGTGGGCCCTGAGTGGACTGAGCCCTGCTTGATGTTGGGAATGGTGACCTTAGGCTCCAAAGCATCTGGATGTCTGGATACTATTGGACATTGTGTACCTCCTACATAGTCTTTCTCTAAGGCTCTATTAGGCTCCTTGTAAACTTTCATTTGGCTCCATTGCGGGAAACCATCCGGAATGAATCATTTCCATCTGGGTTTTGGTCAGGATGTTAAAGTCAGGTCACAGCCACAAAGTATATTCCCAGCTCATTCATGACTTGTTTTTCCCCCATTCTGTCTCCCTGTTATTGCCACCATGTATGAATCAAATGTACAAACCCCCCCGAGGAAGAACCCTCACTCTGTTTTTTTTTGTTTTGTTTTTTTAATGCACTGAATAACAAGAATGCCACATTCACATTAAAGTATTTGGTCGATGCTCGTATCCAGGGTGGCTTATATTTAAATTATATTAGAGAGGGAACAGTTTAGGGCTCTAAAAGACCCAGCCTGTTACGTAGAGGGCAGCAGTGATATTGCCACTCGGTAATGTCTTCCTGCATAGACAGACACTAGGGGGTGCTCATGAGAGTCCGAAGGTGAAAGGGGTCTATTGCAAATGCATAGTTAGTTAATAAAATGAAAAATGCTCTTATTTTCTGAAAACAGAATAAAATATTTCAACGCTGCTGTTGTTTCTGAGCACTTTTGAACTCCTGCTGTAGGACTTGAACAAGACATCAGTGAGAGCAAACCACTTCAAGCTTATCAGGTTGCCGACCAGTCAGCCCTCGGTAGCAGTAATGATGACCAATCAGTACTCCGTAGCAGTAATGTTAACCAATCAGCACTCAGTAGCAGTATCGCCAATCAAACCTCACTCAGTAGCAGTAATTCCAACCAATCAGCCCTCGGGTGTAGTAATGCTGATAAATCAGCACCCAGTACCAGTAATGCTAACCAGTCAGCACTCAGTAGCAATGATGCTAACCGGTCAGCACTAAGTACCAGTAATGCTAACCAATCAGCACCCAATAGCAGCAATGTTAAACAGTTAGTAGTCAGAAGCAGTTATGCCAACCAATCATTACTCAGTAGCAGTAATGCCAACCAATTAATACTCAGTAGCAGTAATGCTAACCAGTCAGCACTTGGTAGCAGTAATGTCAACCAATCAGTACTCAGTAGCAATGATGCTAACCAGTCAGCACTAAGTACCAGTAATGCTAACCAATCAGCACCCAGTAGCTGCAATGTTAAACAGTTAGTACTCAGTAGCAGTTATGCCAACCAATTAGTACTCAGTAGCAGCAATGCCAACCAATCATTACTCAGTAGCAGTAATGCCAACCAATTAGTACTCAGAAGCAGTAATGCCAACCAATCATTACTCAGTAGCAGCAATGCCAACCAATTAGTACTCAGAAGCAGTAATGCCAACCAATCATTACTCAGTAGCAGTAATGCCAACCAATCATTACTCAGTAGCAGTAATGCCAACTAATTAGTACTCCGAAGCAGTAATGCCAACCAATCATTACTCAGTAGCAGCAATGCCAACCAATCATTACTCAGTAGCAGCAATGCCAACTAATTAGCCATCAGTAGCAGCGATGCCAACTAATTAGCCATCAGTAGCAGCAATGCCAACTAATTAGTACTTTGAAGCAGTAATGCCAACCAATCAGCACTCAGTAGCAGTAATGCCAACCAATCAGCACCCAGAAGCAGTAATGCCAACCAATTAGCACTCAGTAGCAGTAATGCCAACCAATTAGTACTCAGAAGCAGTAATGCCAACCAATTAGTACTCAGAAGCAGTAATGCCAACCAATTAGTACTCAGTAGCAGCAATGCCAACCAATTAGTACTCAGTAGCAGCAATGCCAACTAATTAGTACTCAGAAGCAGTAATGCCAACCAATTAGTACTCAGAAGCAGTAATGCCAACCAATTAGCACTCAGTAGCAGCAATGCCAACTAATTAGTACTCAGAAGCAGTAATGCCAACCAATTAGCACTCAGTAGCAGTAATGCCAACTAATTAGCCATCAGTAGCAGCAATGCCAACCAATTAGTACTCAGTAGCAGTAATGCCAACCAATTAGTACTCAGTAGCAGCAATGCCAACCAATTAGTACTCAGTAGCAGCAATGCCAACTAATTAGTACTCAGTAGCAGTAATGCCAACCAATCAGCACTCAGTAGCAGCAATGCCAACCAATTAGTACTCAGTAGCAGTAATGCCAACTAATTAGCCATCAGTAGCAGCAATGCCAACCAATCATTACTCAGTAGCAGCAATGCCAACCAATTAGTACTCAGTAGCAGCAATGCCAACTAATTAGTACTCAGTAGCAGTAATGCCAACCAATCAGCACTCAGTAGCAGCAATGCCAACCAATTAGTACTCAGTAGCAGTAATGCCAACTAATTAGCCATCAGTAGCAGCAATGCCAACCAATCATTACTCAGTAGCAGTAATGCCAACTAATTAGTACTCCGAAGCAGTAATGCCAACCAATCATTACTCAGTAGCAGCAATGCCAACCAATCATTACTCAGTAGCAGCAATGCCAACTAATTAGCCATCAGTAGCAGCGATGCCAACTAATTAGCCATCAGTAGCAGCAATGCCAACCAATTAGTACTCAGAAGCAGTAATGCCAACCAATTAGCCATCAGTAGCAGCAATGCCAACCAATTAGTACTCAGTAGCAGTAATGCCAACCAATTAGTACTCAGTAGCAGCAATGCCAACCAATTAGTACTCAGTAGCAGCAATGCCAACTAATTAGTACTCAGTAGCAGTAATGCCAACCAATCAGCACTCAGTAGCAGCAATGCCAACCAATTAGTACTCAGTAGCAGTAATGCCAACTAATTAGCCATCAGTAGCAGCAATGCCAACCAATCATTACTCAGTAGCAGTAATGCCAACTAATTAGTACTCCGAAGCAGTAATGCCAACCAATCATTACTCAGTAGCAGCAATGCCAACCAATCATTACTCAGTAGCAGCAATGCCAACTAATTAGCCATCAGTAGCAGCGATGCCAACTAATTAGCCATCAGTAGCAGCAATGCCAACTAATTAGTACTTTGAAGCAGTAATGCCAACCAATCAGCACTCAGTAGCAGTAATGCCAACCAATTAGTACTCAGAAGCAGTAATGCCAACCAATTAGCACTCAGTAGCAGTAATGCCAACCAATTAGTACTCAGAAGCAGTAATGCCAACCAATTAGTACTCAGAAGCAGTAATGCCAACCAATTAGTACTCAGAAGCAGTAATGCCAACCAATTAGCACTCAGTAGCAGCAATGCCAACTAATTAGTACTCAGAAGCAGTAATGCCAACCAATTAGCACTCAGTAGCAGTAATACCAACCAATCAGCACTCAGTAACCGTAATACCAACCAATCAGCACACACTATAATGATGGCGTTCTTTTCAAAGAATTTTCAGAACCCGATGCAATAAAATACACACAACAAACGTGTTCTAACCTCGTCTGTTGTGTACTTGTTGCTGCAGTGGCCACATTTGTACTAAACTTTACTAGAATTATGCGTAAAAACTGCAGTAAAAACTGATCTGTGTTCAGTAATTAATGCATTTCTCTGTATGGTTAAGCATAAAGCTGTAATAAATATAATACATAAATTCTGTCACGATGCTTCTCTCAGCGTATCGTGGATCTTCAGTGCATGACTGATTACAGTGAGAGCTCAGTTAGTTTAGCAGAGCCCTAGTGTGTGAAGTGATAAATACAAATAATTGAATTGATAGTTGATTGATGGAAGTATTTTTTTAGATGATGGTACTACAACATACTCAGGTTCTGAGTCCTAATTACTTGGCATAGCTGCTAACCAATCATTACTCAGTAGCAGTAATGCCAACCAATTAGTACTCAGAAGCAGTAATGCCAACCAATCATTACTCAGTAGCAGTAATGCCAACCAATTAGTACTCAGAAGCAGTAATGCCAACCAATTAGTACTCAGAAGCAGTAATGCCAACCAATCATTACTCAGTAGCAGTAATGCCAACCAATTAGTACTCAGAAGCAGTAATGCCAACCAATTAGTACTCAGAAGCAGTAATGCCAACCAATTAGTACTCAGAAGCAGTAATGCCAACCAATCATTACTCAGTAGCAGTAATGCCAACCAATTAGTACTCAGAAGCAGTAATGCCAACCAATTAGTACTCAGAAGCAGTAATGCCAACCAATCATTACTCAGTAGCAGTAATGCCAACCAATTAGTACTCAGAAGCAGTAATGCCAACCAATTAGTACTCAGTAGCAGTAATGCTTCAACTATCATGATATCAGATTTTGTGGTCCGTATCGTCCGCATCCAGCGAAACCCTTTAATTTGGACTCTTCTAACGATTCTATTCTATTAAGTTCGATTCTATTAAGTGATGTCATGGAGGTCTTCTTCCAGAGCTTGAATCCATTTTTAGATCCTGTATTTTATAATCACTGGTATTTATTTGAACTGCTTGCGTTCCTGATTGGTCAGTTCATGTCATATCCATCAGTATATATATATATATATATATATATATATATATATATATATATATATGCCATAAGTGTTTCCACAGTGGACAAATTCAATCTCTGTTTATCCTAGTGACTTAAACCTAGAGCTCTGATCTTATTGGCTGTTCTGAACTGTGGTTCGTTTAATAAGGTACAAGCTAAAATGCTCTTCAGTGCAAATGGGTGGAGCTAAATGGCTGTAGCTGCTGTTTGAGCAGCTTAGTTTCCATATCATCACTGTCCAAAGAAAAAACATTTTTGTCCATTTTTATTTTTTTGCATCATTTAAACTCAACAGCTGCCGTTTACACTGTGTGAACATTTCATGATGAAAGGACCAATAGAAATGCTCCAAAATAGCTCGAAAACATTTCTGGTTCCATTGACTTACATTCAAAGTACAGACAGTTTTTGTCCTCTCCTGTAAAGTTGGCATTTTGGATATCGTCGTTGTCCAAAGAAGAACATGTTACCCCAGTTTTGTTGATTTGCAATTTTTTTATATTATTTGAACACGACCGCTGCTCTTTATATCCTGTGAAAGTTTCATGATGAGTGGACCAATAGAAATGTTCCAACATCACTTGAAAGTGGTCAGTATGGTGGTGTAATGGTTAGTATGCTGGTGTAGTGGTTAGTACGGTGGTGTAGGGGTTAGTATGGTAGTGTAGTGGTTAGTATGGTGGTGTAGTGGTTAGTACGGTGGTGTAGGGGTTAGTATGGTAGTGTAGTGGTTAGTATGGTGGTGTAGTGGTTAGTATGGTGGTGTAGTGGTTAGTACGGTGGTGTAGTAGTTAGTATGGTGGTGTAGTGGTTAGTATGGTGGTGTAGTGGTTAGTACGGTGGTGTAGGGGTTAGTATGGTAGTGTAGTGGTTAGTACGGTGGTGTAGTGGTTAGTATGGTGGTGTAGTGGTTAGTATGGTGGTGTAGTGGTCAGTATGGTGGTGTAGTGGTTAGTATGGTGATGTAGTGGTGAGTATGGTGGTGTAGTGGTTAGTACGGTGGTGTAGTGGTTAGTACGGTGGTGTAGTGGTTAGTACGGTGGTGTAGTGGTTAGTATGGTGGTGTAGTGGTTAGTACGGTGGTGTAGTGGTTAGTACGGTGGTGTAGTGGTCAGTATGGTGGTGTAGTGGTCAGTATGGTGGTGTAGTGGTTAGTATGGTGGTGTAGTGGTTAGTATGGTGGTGTAGTGGTTAGTATGGTGGTGTAGTGGTCAGTATGGTGGTGTAGTGGTCAGCACTGTCTCCTCTCAGTAAGATGATCTGGGTGGGATTCCCGGTCCGGGTGGTTCTGTGTGGAGTGTGTATGTTCTCTCTGTGTTTGAGTGGGTTCCTCTGGGTACTCCAGTTTCCTCCCACAGTCCAA
The DNA here is from genome assembly GCA_021613375.1 of Megaleporinus macrocephalus. NCBI lineage: Eukaryota > Metazoa > Chordata > Actinopteri > Characiformes > Anostomidae > Megaleporinus > Megaleporinus macrocephalus. Next base: position 6,681,855 of record CM038717.1, read on the forward strand.
ACACATGCATGTTAGGATCCTCACTCTAAACTTGCCCGTAGAGGAGAGTGTGTGCATGGGTGTGTGTTGGCCATGAGACAGTTGGGATTGGCTCCAGCCCCCCGTGACTCTGACTAGTGGGATAAAGTGAAAGAGAATGGATGGACGGATGTAAAGTATTTCTCTGGACAGCGATGACATGCACTGTATGCACAACTTTAGTTCACTGTGATTACAAACTCCTGGACAGCAAACAGGATTCAAGGTCCAGATTTGAAGACCCCAGCCGTAGGCTAAACCAGCTCCACAGGAACATGCAGTGTTGAGCTTCTAGGACTCTAACAGGTGCCCGGACGGGGAATCGAACCCCAGTCTGCTGCATAGAGGGCCTATGATACCCACAATGCCACACCAAACATCCCGTAGCTGGTACTGTAAGGGCATTGATGGCTTGTGTATGTCTTGTTGCTCACGTTCTGTTTCTCCCCCTCTCTGCCTCTCTCTCTCTACAGCTTGCGCCTTGTAAGATGTGCCCCTCTCTCTCCCTTCAGCTTGCTCCGGGGAAAATCCGCAGGCTTCTTGTGCATGTGTTTTTGAGTGGCATTCCCTTCTTCATATCATACGCTGCATGATCCGTGTGCAGACCAGGGAAGACGAGCAGTCCTCGCACTGATGGGACTTTTTTTAAAATAAAAAATAATAATAATAATAATATTAATGATAATAATAATAGTAATGAAATGCTTGGTCGGGTGTGACGGACACTGAATGGACTACAAGTGGCTGCTGGCGCCATAGAAGCAGGAGAAGACTGTGCTGATCGGCGTGCGGGTGTGGGGGTGTGTGTGTGTGTGTGTGCGGTTAAGGTCGTCTACTTTGCATGACGAGAAAAAGAAAAAGAAAAAAGAAAAAAAAAATCCGACCATTACAGAATACAGAAACGCTGACTTGCAAGGAGAGAATTATAAGGAGAATTTTTTTTTAACTGTGTAAAATGTCATAGTTTTATATGCGGTATATAAATATATATATATGTATAATATATAGTACGATGCATGCCTTCAGTTGTAAGTAGCCAAACGATTTTATCTATATTTATATAGTAATTTGCTGTGTACATTGCTGCTCAATGCTATGACATACACATCATTTTACAAATAAACTCACCTGTTTGATTTTACTGACACCCTGTTTCGCGTCGTTCTTACTGAGTTTGTTGGCTTTTCTCCAAGTCTGTAGACAGTGGAGGCTTTTATTCTGAAATCAAGGGTATTAAAGGTGCGGTATGCGATTCTGGACAATGATATTTGATATGCAAACTCAACAGCAAAACATACAAACCTCTCTTGTGAGCGCTCCTTCAGAAGCTCCAACCCCTAGAATTCATGTATGCAGGTTCCTAAGGCATACAACACTGTATGCCTTAGAAACCTGCGTCCATAAATTCAGGGGGGTTGAAGCCACTTCATGCCACCACTTCATGCGATCACACAGGTTTGTTGACGGTGGAGTGGGGGGATCCCAGTGTCTCAGGGTGGTCTCATGTCTATGTTACCTTCTGGTTCTCTACTTTTAGTTTAGGCTGTTATAGTTAGATCTGCAGGAGTCGCCAGCCACACTCTAAAATTCTGAAAATTCATATTCTCTACAGTCATAGTCCCGAGCCCAACTAACTCTCTCTCTTTACTCTTCCTGAGGTAATGACTGTCCTCCCGTCTGTTGGAGGACTGACCATCAGGGCCTCCACCCCACCATCACCAGCCAGCTCTCCTGTCCATCTGTGTCTACTGCTACACCCTCAGTTACATCACTGTACACCATCCAGATGTATCAGCATTGAGATAGGATGGGACTGTTTCAGCTCACGCCCACTTTACATAAAGCCTCAGTCAGAGACTGCCTCAGTCAGAGACTGCCTCAGTCATACACTGCCTCAGTCAGAGACTGCCTCAGTCAGAGACTGCCTCAGTCAGAAACTGCCTCTACCTGTGCAGCTTCTAAAGCTTTGCTATCCAGATTTCAAACAGAGACTCTTTGGTGTTTAGTTTATTAAACTGTAAATACTGTTTGATCAGAGGAGGACGGGTCCTTCTTGTAAGTCTGGTTCCTCCCTAGGTTTCTTCCTCCAGTCTGAGGGAGGTGTTCTTGCCTCTGTTGCCTCTGGCTTGCTCACTGGAGGATATATGTTGTAACTGTCTGTTTTCAACATCATTGTAAAAAGCGCTACACAAATAAATTAGTCCTGACTTGAAGCCTCTGAAGGAGCACTCATGAGAGGGGTGTGTATGTATGTCCTCGCAAACTTGTTTTTAATATTTCTGACCTTTCACAAAACCCTTCGTCCAAGAAATATCAGGATAGGACGTTAATGTTAGCTCACTGTCGCTACGATCGTAACAATTATGACCAGCTACTATCAAACATTATCAAACGGGATAACTTGACCTACTGTTTCTGTAAAATACTGAAGGTAAATTAACAGAACAGCCTCCTCATCCCTCAGCAAGTCCTGTAACTGGTCACCTTCTTATTTGCCAGCTGCTTAAATGGTGCAGTAGTCTGTTCTGGCTCCTTAGAAGGTGAATTGGATTAAAATCACATACTGCACCTTTAATATTAAGATTGTTTCTCCCATGCTGCACTTCCCCTCAACTCGTCTCTTCTAGGAAGTCATATATTACATATTAGAACATTGCCATGAGGATCTGATTGCATTCAACCCGTGCTGAAGTTCCGTATCAGGCCAGCTCGTCCCAGATTGGATGGAGCTCCATTTCTCCAGAGAACGCAGTTCTCATCATGCAAGCTTCCATGAATTCCTCAATGTGCTTGATTTCGATCATCGCAGATCCTGATTCCAGTTTTATTGTTATTCATTATTTATATTTATATTTATAATAAAAGTCATTTTTGTACCACTGCCTCCTAACACACAACACGGCTCAGAATGAACCCTTGTGTGTTCACTATTTCAGGTCAAGTTTATTTGTGTAGCGCTTTTTACAACGATGTTGTCTCAAAGCAGCTTTACAGAAGTTTGAAAACAGACAGTTACAACATATATAATCCCCAGTGAGCAAGAACACCTCCCTCAACTGGAGGAAGAAACCTTGGGAGGAACCAGACTCACAAGTGGAGACCCGTCCTCCTCTGATCAAACAGTATTTACAGTTTAATAAACTAAACACCAAAGAAAAGAGTCTCTGTTTGAAATCTGGATAGCAAAGCTTTAGAAGCTGCACAGATAGAGGCAGTCTCTGACTGAGGCAGTCTCTGACTGAGGCAGTCTATGACTGAGGCAGTCTCTGACTGAGGCAGTGTATGACTGAGGCAGTCTCTGACTGAGGCTGTCTCTGACTGAGGCAGTCTCTGACTCTGAGTCTTTATGTAAAGTGGGCGTGAGCTGAAACAGTCCCATCCTATCTCAATGCTGATGCATCTGGATGGTACAGTGATGTAACTGAGGGTGTAGCAGTTGACACAGGTGGACAGGAGAGCTGGTTGGCTGGTGGTGGGTGAGGAGGAGGCCCTGATGGTCAGTCCTCCAAATAGAGTTTGATAGGAGACATTAGCAGTCAGGAACATGTTTTCTCCCCATGTTTGAGTGGGTTTCCTCCCACAGTAACAAAAGACATGCACGTTAGGTTGATCAGTCACTCTAAGTCAGGTGTTAAGCCTGTTAGGTGTGAATGTGTGTGGGTTACCTTCGCCCGATGACCCCGACTAGCTAAAGGATAAAGTGGAAGATAATGAATGGATGGATAATAATGAGCACATGTAACATTAAATAATGAAATAAACTGATTTCAATAGATTTATCAAACAGATCCTCCAAAGCAGTACATATGCATATAACATAGGAAATGAATACGAGTCATGTTTAACCCATGTGCATTAGACGTTTGCTCAGCTTGTGCATCAAAGGGTTAAGCAGCGTCTCATTCTATTAGCTAAACTGTACAAGCATTTGTGTACAACTGAAGACCTATCACTGAATTACTTGGAAGTGGTGCCTAAATACTTTTGGCACAGTGTGTCATTGGTGAAGCCAGAATGTTCACAGTTGGTAAGACCCAGTACTTTTTTTATGTTTCTAAAAAATAAGAACATGAAGAAGCAGTTCCCGAGCTCATACTCGGCCCGCAGTACTAAAATACTTCTTTCATTACCGTAAGCATCATTTCTCCTGCTGAACACTGTATTACTGGTTAAATTAATTGAATGTGATACACCATTAAAACGTTTAATAATGTTTAATAATGTTTCTCTAATAAATAAGTCAGAGTGGACTACCAGAGCAATGACCAGCCGATGACCGAGTGCACCATCCCCTCCTAAACAATAACAGCACGGTGGTTTTAGCTGCTCTATGCTGGTCTATACTGGTTTAGCTGGCATACTAGCTTCAAACCACACATTGTCGCCGTCCAATGAAAAGTAAGTATCTTCAAACTGCAAACTTTACAGGAGAGGACAAAAACCGTCTTAACTTCCAGTGTAAGTCAATGGAACCAGAATTATTCCCAAGCTGTTTTGGAGCATCTCTATTGGTCCACTCATCATGGAATTGTCAGGCAATTGAAAATTGAAAATTGACAAAAAATGGAGACACATTTGACGATATACTAGTTTTGGTGCTGTTTGGCTTATGAACTTAACAAAACCTTCAAATTGAAAACTTTACACACATACAATACACTTTACCTTTAGTGTAAGTCAGTGTTGTTGGTTTTACTGGTGACCAGCAATGCTGGTTTATGCTGGTCTTGCTATCGGGGTCATCTGACTCCTTTAACTTTAGATAAAAGTATAAACACATACCTGGAATAGGTAGGGTGACATTGCCCTGGTGAATACTATATTGATTATGGTTGACTGTCTCAACTGGGGTGGCCAGAAGGATGTCCGTACGTCATGCTAGGGTGGCGCTGACCACCTCTATGGCCCTGCAGTGTACAAACAGGATTCAGTGTTTCCTAATTGAGTCCTCTGATTAAAACCTTTACCACTTTGTAATAAAGATCTAGCTTAACTCAGCCCTCCAGATTAGTTGTCACCTTAACAGAAAACAGGGGAAAGAAATACTTTCCAAACCCACCTGCCATGACGCAGAGATTCTGTTTAACGGTGTAATTGCTGCAGTCTGCCGCAAGAGGGCGACAGAGACAAGGCATTAAGAAGGCAGAAGTCAAGTGGGCGCAGAGCAGTGTTGTTTATTACTGCAGCAGAGAACATTTGTATGAATTACATTAGAGTAAATATATTATATATCCTGTCTGATATCTGACACACCGTCGTATGATAGGTTTGTGGCATAAAATCTTTTCAAGATTCAAGAGTTTTATTGTCATATGCACAGCAGAACAGACAGTTACACTGTACAAGGAAATTCTTACTTTGCTGTTTCTCCATTCACCAGTAGATAAAGATAACAAAAAAAAAAGAAATAATAAAAATATATACAAAATATAGTATAATAATATAAGTTGAAGTAAATAAAAGTATTTTATATAGTTAAAAAATACAAAATAAAATAAAAGTACAAAATAAATAATAAATATAATCATAAAATAAAATAAATCATAAAATAAATAGTACAAAATTTTTAATCCATTTATTTAAATTCAGTTGTAGTGTGAGGCAAATAGCTCCTAAAACAATATTTTTGGTTCAGGTGTATGATGATCACCAAAGAAATGTGAGTGTACAGGTTTTTCAATATACACTAACCAAATTTACGCCCAACTAATCTAAATTTTGAAAAGTTGGTGGAGTTCCCCTTTACACCCGTCGACTAAATAGAAATAAATCTTTCTACATCATAGCTTAAAATGTATATATGACGTAAATAAAAATAAAAAACATGCATTTGCTGCAAATCTGAGTCCTTATTATTGTTATTATTAATATTAATATTATTATTTTTTAATTTAATTAATAATAAAAGGCCATTAAATAAATAAATACAATAAAAATAAACACTGGTGTGATGCTGTAATGCTTTAAGAAGAGGTCGTCGTTTCAACCCACTGGTGTCAATCATATGGGGTAGCCCCGCCTTTTCCTGCGTAAGCCCCTCCCCGCTCAGACAGTAGCTCTGTTGGTTGTGCAGCGGACGCTCGCTCAGGCTGCAGCAGCGCTCGTCTCTCCGCTCGTCCCCGAATTACCAGCCGCGAACATGGGATAATAACAGGATCGAGGGGGGTTCACACAGTCCTGGATGTTTGGAGGAGCGACGCGTCTCTCTCTGAGGAGCACGGCTTGTTTTCTTCTCTCCTCCTCCTCCTCCTCCTCAGACGCTCCTCTGGTTTATTGCATTCTTCGCAGACGTCAGTACAAAGAGAGAGAGAGAGAGAGAGAGGGAGAGAGAGGGAGAGAGAGAGACTGGAGATCATGATGGAGAAGCGGATGATGGCGCATCCTGAATGAGACCAGAACCAAACAGGATCCAGCAGAAGCTTTACGCGTGAGTGGCGCTGCTGTCCAGTTCGACCAGGAGGAGCGAGCTCGTGCGTCCTTCCCTCGCCTGTCCGTCTGGAGGTGCGCAGATGCTGTCATTGTGTTTTGTGGGGGGGGGGTCTGAGATTTGTGAGTAGGGATGATGCAAGCGAGTGGAGCGCGCGCTGTCTCGTTGTTTCTGTCCGGCATGGTCACTGATGGTCATTTCCCTGTGGAAGAGCACGGTCAGAGCGAGGAGCACACTCCTGAGGACCTTGAACCAAGAGTGATGCGTGTGTCCCCTGTTCTCAGATCTGACTGTTGAGTTTCCTGACACTTTCCGCGCGACCCTCGTCCAGTTCTGACTCGAGTCAAGTCCCCCCGGCAGCTGCCTGCCACTGCTCGAACCCGTGTTAGAACTTTAGAGTTTCATGTCAACGATGGTGGAGCCTGTGGGTTTCATCGAGGCCTGGAAAGCGCAGTTTCCGGAGTCGGAGCCTCCGAAGATGGAGCTCAGGTCGGTGGGAGGCATCGAGCAGGAGCTGGAGAAGTGCAAGGCGTCCATCCGGAGGCTGGAGATGGAGGTGAACAAAGAGCGCTTCCGGATGATCTACCTCCAGACGCTGCTGGCCAAAGAGAGGAAGAGCTACGACCGGCAGCGCTGGGGCTTCAGGAAGGCGCAGATGAACGAAGGAGGGGATCCTCAGGCAGGGGGTGGGGCAGACCCCCAGCACCCCCAGCTCTCGCACGCGCAGGAGCCTGGGCCAGGGGATCGCACCAGGTTCCAGCCTATAGGAGGAGAGGCCAGGGTCAAACCGCGGCCTCCGCCGGCCAGGAAGTCTGCCTCACATGGGGACGGCCTGGAGCTTCAGTCAGCCTTCGAGCCCCACCAGCCAGGGCCGGGGAGCGAGACAGATGGGCTTTCCCCGTCCAAGCAGAGGGGAGGGGTCTCTCCGCGAAGGCCCCATCCTCCTCCTGACAAGGAGCTCCCCTCGGACCCGTCTCCCAAAGACAAGCCGGGCATGGGGCTCGGAGTGGCCGCGCTGCGCTCCAACTTCGAGCGGATCAAGCGGGCCAACTCCCACTCGGCCGGGGACGGCAAGGCGGCCCAGGAGAAGCAGCCTTTCTACACCAACGTGGAGTTCCATCACGAGAGGGGCCTGGTGCGAGTGAACGACCGTGAGGTTTCCGAAAAGATCAGCTCCCTGGGCACCCAGGCCATGCAGATGGAGCGCAAGAGGTCCCTCCACTCACTGCCGGGCAATTTGGCCACGGTGGCCGGCGAGCTGCGAGCCCGGCCGGTCTACAGGGGCCGCTCCAGCGAGAGCACTTGTGGCTACGATGCCGAGTGTGAAGACGGAGAACCCAACCCACGGTCCGCCCGAGACGGAGCTGGCCGGCCCAACGGAAACAAGCCCCCGCCTCCGCCGTGGCAACCATCAGACTTCCAGCCCTACAGCACCGTGTACGTCGGAGGCGTGCCCGCTGACGGCGGAGACGGCAGGGTGACGATGCGAGAGCACGGAGGCGGTAACGACGACCTTCACCTCACCTGGCCCCGGAGGTCCTACTCCCCCGGGAGTTTGGAGGACATTGGGGGCGGAGGAGGCGGCGGCTACACGCCCGACTGCAGCTCCAACGAGAACCTGACGTCCAGCGAGGACGACTTCTCGTCGGGCCAGTCGTCCAGCCACGTGTCGCCCAGCCCCACCGCGGCCTTCCGCCGGCCCTTCCGGGAGAAGAGCCGCTCGCCCTCGCAGAACTCGCAGCACTCGCTGGACAGCAGCAGCCCCCCGACGCCACAGTCCCAGAAGCGGCACAGGCAGCAGCAGCATGTGGTGGTCTCCGAGGCCACCATCGTGGGCGTCCGCAAAACCGGACAGATCTGGCCCCACGGAGACGGAGACTCCGCCCCCTCCAGCCTCAGGGGCCCCCATGACAACAGTTACCATGGAGACCTTGGTAAGTGATGACTCTCTCTCCCCCGATGTGCTCTGCTTGTAAGGGTTTTGGCAAAACTCGGGCCGCCTGGCCGGCTTCGCCGAGTGGGTTGAGAAAGAATGGCAAAGGTCAGCCATCTGCACAAGCAGTGTTTCTTACTGTAGTGCTGTGTGACTGTGTGTTGAAGGGCAATTCCACCAAATTTAATTATAAAATTTCTAAAATTCAGTGGTCGAGATGTGTAAAATATATACATATATAGATATTATTTATTTATTTATTTATTTATTTATTTATTATTAATAAACTGCTTCAGATTTCTTTGCAGTGGTGGTGATGGGTACCAGATAACACAAGCCAGCTATGCCGCTGCATGTATCCCTCCGCCTTGAATACTTAATATATGTTACAAAACATGTCATCACTGTCCAAAGATAAACAAGCATCTCAGAAACGGCAACTTTACAGGAGAGGCCAAAAACTGTCGTCACTTTTAATGCAAGTCAATAGAACCAGAATTTTTTTCATGCTATTTTGGAGCATTTCTATTGGTCCATTCATCATAATTTCTTTACATGGTGTGAGCAACAGCTGCTGCGTTCAAAGGATGTAAAAAAAAAAATTAACAAAAATTAACAAACATGGACCTACAAGTTCCTCTTTGCACCAAAGAGAGCTTTTAGAAGCATTAAACTCTTCTGACGTCTGGTTCCCATCATCACTACTACTGTGAACGTTTCCAAATTTTCTTTAGGACATCTCACGTCCAGCCTGATTTCATTATGGAGAAATTTTGAACTAAAAAAACAAAGGGTGGACTTCTCCTTCAAAGCAAATTCTGTGTTCTGTGCTTCTAAAAACTCATGTGTTTTGCTCGTTCTCGGCTGTCGGCCTGCTTACGGCTGAGTTACTGTCCGCTCTCGCTGCTCTCGTCTGTGTCCTTCAAACTTGATGGGAGGAGAGACGGACTCTCCTCGGCTCGCTTTGGCCACAAGCTCCGTCCACCATGACTCAGGCCCGCTGGGTCGGAGAGATGTTGTTGAGTAATTAACTGGAAGAGCTCGTCTAGATGATGAGGTCAGATCGAGAGTCTGCTCAGCCTGTGTCTTTGTTAAGAAGACAGGGGGGGTAGTGTGTCACATGGCTACCATGCTCTGTCCATGTCTCACTCTTTCATTGTTTGACTGTGCTGAGGGAATCTCCCAGGCAGAGCTGGCCCAAACCTAGCCAACCTCAGATCAGTGGGTCGAGTGAAAGCTGACACCATCCTGTGAGTACGTGCTCTGACTGTGAGTAGAAGGAGAGCATTCAAGTCTGAGGAGGACTGATGATCTCTAAAGGTCTGTGTGGACAGGAGGAGGTGGGCTCACTTAAAGGGGAATTGCCCCCAGTTGGTCCAAATGTCTGTTTAATTAAATGGATGGGAAGTAAACAAAGTCATTCAGTGAGGTGTGATGTGAAAAAGCTTAGCGTAGTGAAATATATAAACTCAGACTTCCTTACAGTGGTGGTGATGGGAACCAGGGGTTGCCATGTGTTCAACACAAATATAGCTATGTTATTTACTAATATTTAAATGTAATGATGAAGATCCTGGTAGTATCGCTGAATGATTTAGGGAGAGTCCCTATATATATATATATATACATACACACCATTGGGAACACAGTGAAAAGTTTGGGATCACAGTGAAATGTTCTTGTTTTAATGGAGTATCTTCTTCCTTAACACAACAATGGACTGACGGGTCTCTAAAGAAAGTTGTTTCTTTCTGGTCATTGTGAGTCGGTCAGCAAGCCATCAACTGCTGATCTTCAGATACTAAACTAACCTAGAATGTTGTTCCCTTTTATACTCACTTATTAGTAGAATGTTTTTCAGCTGTGATCACAATTGAGCAAGAGTGTCCTAACAACCAATTAGTCCAATAACATCCTTAACTTGGATTGGTGGTCGTACCAGGAGATTTAGACAGAGGACTGAGAATTACTGATAATAGAACTATATGCAAAATAAGCCTCTATACAAAAATAGACTTTAATACAAACATTTTATTCTTTAAAAATCATCTGATACACTTACAGTAATTGTGAAATGGACAATATTGTTTGTGAATTGCAATAAAATTGCATAAATTGCATGAAAATTGCATTAAATGAAATTCTAAAGTGATCCTAAACTTTTGAGTGGTAGTGTATATATGCCAGTATTGCAATTTAAGTGTAAATATTCTCCTAATGCTCCATAAATTAAGCTCCAGGCTAAAGAAGTGAGGAAAGAATGAATTAGGATGGAGTGTTGAATGTGGTGTGCCAGCCTGATGTCCTCGCTGTCTGTGTCAGTAGGATAAATGTTCTCACTTAGTTGTTAAGACACTCCTGAATAATGTTGGATGTCGGTGCTGAGTGGAACGTTATTGACTCTTCTTTCTATGAAGGATTGTCTGCAAGTTTAACCACAAAGCTTCTCTGTTTAAAGAAGTTTAGGAGAGCAGTAAGTTATACTGTCTGGTTGCTACAGTGTAGTGTAGTGGGTTACACTGCTGACCTCCATACTGTAGACTGGGGTTCGATTCCCCACCTGAGTAACCCCCTTACACTATATCAATCTTCACCTACCTGTGTACAGGTAAACTGTAACACTACCTTCACCTACCTGTGTACAGGTAAACCGTAACACTACCTTCACCTACCTGTGTACAGGTAAACTGTAACACTACCTTAACCTACCTGTGTACAGGTAAACTGTAACACTACCTTAACCTACCTGTGTACAGGTAAACTGTATCACTACCTTCACCTACCTGTGTACAGGTCAACTGTAACACTACCTTAACCTACCTGTGTACAGGTAAACTGTATCACTACCTTCACCTACCTGTGTACAGGTAAACTGTATCACTACCTTCACCTACCTGTGTACAGGTCAACTGTAACACTACCTTAACCTACCTGTGTACAGGTAAACTGTATCACTACCTTCACCTACCTGTGTACAGGTAAACCATAGCACCACCCTCACCTACCTGTGTACAGGTAAATTGTAACACTGCCTTCACCTACCTGTGTACAGGTAAACCATAGCACCACCCTCACCTACCTGTGTACAGGTAAACTGTAACACTACCTTCACCTACCTGTGTACAGGTAAACTGTAACACTACCTTCACCTACCTGTGTACAGATAAACTGTAACACTACCTTCACCTACCTGTGTACAGATAAACTGTAACACTACCTTCACCTACCTGTGTACAGGTAAACTGTAACACTACCTTCACCTACCTGTGTACAGGTAAACTGTAACACTACCTTCACCTACCTGTGTACAGGTAAACTGTAACACTACCTTCACCTACCTGTGTACAGGTAAACTGTAACACTACCTTCACCTACCTGTGTACAGATAAACTGTAACACTACCTTCACCTACCTGTGTACAGGTAAACTGTATCACTACCTTCACCTACCTGTGTACAGATAAACTGTAACACTACCTTCACCTACCTGTGTACATGTAAACTGTAACTCCACCTTCACCTACCTGTGTACATGTAAACTGTAACTCCACCTTCACCTACCTGTGTACAGGTAAACTGTAACTCCACCTTCACCTACCTGTGTACAGGTAAACTGTAACACTACCTTCACCTACCTGTGGACAGGTAAACTGTAACACCACCTTCACCTACCTGTGGACAGGTAAACTGTAGACCTTATCTCTGGTCAGAGAAGTGTTCAGTATCTTGTACTCGATGTAGGTCTGCCCACCGCTCCGGGCACATGTGCTCACTGCCCCCTAGTGTGTATGTTCACTAGTGTGTGTATATGTGAGTGTTTCACTGCCCCCTAGTGTGTATGTTCACTAGTGTGTGTATATGTGAGTGTTTTACTGCCCCCTAGTGTGTATGTTCACTAGTGTGTGTATATGTGAGTGTTTCACTGCCCCCTAGTGTGTATGTTCACTAGTGTGTGTATATGTGAGTGTTTCACTGCCCCCTAGTGTGTATGTTCACTAGTGTGTGTATATGTGAGTGTTTCACTGCCCCCTAGTGTGTATGTTCACTAGTGTGTGTATATGTGAGTGTTTCACTGCCCCCTAGTGTGTATGTTCACTAGTGTGTGTATATGTGGGTCAAATTCCGCTGTGTGTAAACACACGTGGCTGATTCTAGTTCTAAATTAAAATTCTAATCTAAATTCTGAATTCTCTCTGGAACTACTCTGCTCCAGTGCCTCAGCACGCTGCAGTACGTCCCATTCTGTGCGGGATGCGCTGGGTTTGGGGGGTGCGGTGTGTTGCGCAGTTGGATGATAATTAACTGAAATGACTGACATTGACTTTCAAGCCGTAATCAACAGCGTGAATGATTTTCTAAGCTCAACATTATTAATATTTTGGGAAATATTAGTGTAATAATGCTAATTATGACTTTCTGATTATTCAAAACAACAGTAGAACAGCTATAGATATCGATAAAGCAGGACTGCAGCTCAGTTGGATTTTGCAGGGGACCCTCTTGTGATGCCCCCATGCATGTGTTGATGTTGTGAGGGAAATCTGTGACATGATGCCAGGTATCTGCATCTGCTCCTATATCGTCCATGGAGCGTTCCGTAAGAGATCCGTTGGGTGAAAGCTAGAGCTGGACCAATCAGCGTTTTTGAGGCCGATTCTGATCGCCGATCACCTTTCAGCGCGACCGGTCGATAGTCGATAGAGGGCGGGGCTATATGCCACGGCAGGGCTACAAGTAGTTATTAGCTCAAACGAGTCATGAAACATGGTCTAAACTGGTTTATTACTATTTTTAACGAGCTCATATGAAACAGTATAATATTTTTAACTAAATTAACAGTAAATAAACAAAGTAAATCAAACAAATATCCCCAAAACTGCAATCATTACATTTAGACCCTAAATTTAAAACTAAAAAAGCTAATTAAATAAAAACAGTAAAAACTGCAGTCATTAAACGCAGACTCAGTTATTTTAAACTAAATCTGTAATCATTAAATGTAGAATATTGAATTGTTTCTGCTGCTGTTCTGTTTGTACCGGTCAGATCTGGTCTGTAGGTGTTCTGGGTTGTTTGTTTTGTGTTAGCTGTGTGTTCTAGATCTGCTGTTTACTGATACTCACTGTGTTCAGCTGGGTGGTGTCTCTGAAGAGCTGTATCTGATTATTAGAGTTTAATGTCTTTGTCTTGGTTCCCCAACGAGACACGTTGATTTTACTAATTTTACTAAACGTCCTGGATGAGTCTGAGTCACATACGGTAAACACTGCCAGACGCACGCAACGCAAACTGTTCTCACGAGGCTTTAGTCAGTCTGTGGAAAATAAAAGGGTGTGTGTTTCCTCCTAGTGGTTTAGATAGGAATTGCAAGGAGCTGGAAATACAGAAATTAAACTAATTTGTTTCGGCTAAATTGGCCGATACCAATACATAGCCGATCGATCCTTCCATCTCTAGTGAAAGCTTAGCTGTTGCTAATGTGTGAGTGTGTTTTGGAGCCGCCAGCGCTACAGACGTCCTGCGGTTTGCTTAGCTGCTGCGTGTCTGGAAATCGTATCGAGTACTAATGTTGCTTAAGATGAGAAGCAGAGCAGCGGAGTTGTAATCTATACTGTATTCGTCTCTCAGGCTCTTCTTCTGCAAAGAACTTGACCACAGGTGTCTGAGATGCAGCCAGAGATAGCTGTGAGTCATCAGGCAGACTGTTCCACCTCCCGGCCGCTTTGATGAGCACGCTTACAGGAAGCCTTGGACTGGGGACAGGTTATTTCCTCACACCGTATCGTATCCAGTGTCTTTTAACCTGTGTGTAGCCCGGAGGCGTGCGTGTGGGGCTCGGCTCGGCTCTGCAGCCCCACAGCTTAACACTGACGCGGCGAACGCCGTTTCAGCGCGAAGCAGACGGGCTCAGAGGGTGCTGGCACCGGCCGCCCACCTTCGTGCCAAGAAGGCCTTCTTTGTGGCAGGAGGAAGATAACAGAGGGCAGATGAAGATGGGCGCTGCTCAGGATGCCCTGGGCTACCCCACTGACGTTGTCGAGCCCCATTAAAAGCCTCTGAGTCCACGTATCACATATCCGCTTCTCCTGCCTTGTTAAGTTTCAGCGTTGGTGAAGGTGCAGTTGGGTTGCGGCCTTCTAATAGACAACTAAAGGCATTCTTCCTCCTACGGCAGTGAGTCAGGGCAAGTCGGGCAGCGCGGTGTAAGTCAGCATTCACTTATAAACTGTGATTCATTCAAACATGCACAATGGCTGATAGGAAGCTAACTTGGTACTGGCCACGCTGCATGCTTCCCTGTTTCTGTTTGCTGTTCTGTTCTTGTTTAGCAGCGAAAGACAGAGAGACAAAACTGTTTCCAGGAAAATCCATATCATAGTCATGCCACTTCACGAGGTAGGCCTTAAAGCTACAGAGCTATGATGGTGTCAGTCTTCTGTACTGTGTACTGGGAGAGAGGTAGACAGTGCATAGAGAGACACACAGTGTACTTAGAGGCAGACAGTGTGCTTAAAGTAAGAGAGAGAGAGAGAGACAGTGCTTAGAAAGAGAGACACAGTGCTTAGAGAGCGAGGTAGAGAGAGGTAGACAGTGTTTAGAGAGCGAGGTAGACAGTGTTTAGAGAGCGAGGTAGACAGTGTTTAGAGAGCGAGGTAGAGAGAGGTAGACAGTGTTTAGAGAGCGAGGTAGACAGTGTTTAGAGAGCGAGGTAGACAGTGTTTAGAGAGCGAGGTAGACAGTGTTTAGAGAGCGAGGTAGACAGTGTTTAGAGAGCGAGGTAGACAGTGTTTAGAGAGCGAGGTAGAGAGAGGTAGACAGTGTTTAGAGAGCGAGGTAGACAGTGTTTAGAGAGCGAGGTAGAGAGAGGTAGACAGTGTTTAGAGAGTGAGGTAGAGAGAGGTAGACAGTGTTTAGAGAGCGAGGTAGACAGTGTTTAGAGAGCGAGGTAGAGAGAGGTAGACAGTGTTTAGAGAGCGAGGTAGAGAGAGGTGGACAGTGTTTAGAGAGCGAGGTAGAGAGAGGTAGAGAGTGTTTAGAGAGCGAGGTAGAGAGAGGTAGACAGTGTTAAGAGAGAGAGGTAGACAGTGTTTAGAGAGCGAGGTAGAGAGAGGTAGACAGTGTTTAGAGAGCGAGGTAGAGAGAGGTAGACAGTGTTTAGAGAGCGAGGTAGACAGTGTTTAGAGAGTGAGGTAGACAGTGTTTAGAGAGCGAGGTAGAGAGAGGTAGACAGTGTTTAGAGAGCGAGGTAGACAGTGTTTAGAGAGCGAGGTAGAGAGAGGTAGACAGTGTTTAGAGAGCGAGGTAGAGAGAGGTAGAGAGTGTTTAGAGAGCGAGGTAGAGAGAGGTAGACAGTGTTAAGAGAGAGAGGTAGACAGTGTTTAGAGAGCGAGGTAGAGAGAGGTAGACAGTGTTTAGAGAGCGAGGTAGAGAAGGTGTAGAGAGAGAGGTAGACAGTGTTTAGAGAGCGAGGTAGAGAGTGTGTAGAGAGAGAGGTAGACAGTGTTTAGAGAGCGAGGTAGAGAGTGTGTAGAGAGAGAGGTAGACAGTGTTTAGAGAGCGAGGTAGAGAAGGTGTAGAGAGAGAGGTAGACAGTGTTTAGAGAGCGAGGTAGAGAGAGAGAGGTAGACAGTGTTTAGAGAGCGAGGTAGAGAGAGGTAGACAGTGTTTAGAGAGTGAGGTAGAGAGAGGTAGACAGTGTTTAGAGAGCGAGGTAGAGAGAGGTAGACAGTGTTTAGAGAGCGAGGTAGAGAGAGGTAGACAGTGTTTAGAGAGCGAGGTAGAGAGTGTGTAGAGAGAGAGGTAGACAGTGTTTAGAGAGCGAGGTAGAGAGTGTGTAGAGAGAGAGGTAGAGAGAGGTAGACAGTGTTTAGAGAGCGAGGTAGAGAGTGTGTAGAGAGAGAGGTAGACAGTGTTTAGAGAGCGAGGTAGAGAGAGGTAGACAGTGTTTAGAGAGCGAGGTAGAGAGAGGTAGACAGTGTTTAGAGAGCGAGGTAGAGAGTGTGTAGAGAGAGAGGTAGACAGTGTTTAGAGAGTGAGGTAGAGAGTGTTTAGAGAGCGAGGTAGAGAGAGGTAGACAGTGTTAAGAGAGCGAGGTAGAGAGAGGTAGACAGTGTTCAGAGAGAGAGAGGCACAGTTTGTGTTGAGCTGCTGTCTCTGCCTGAGTGGTCAGAGATGCGGGGGCTGCAGAGAGAGGCACAGATGGGTAGAGCTCTCCTATTGCGTAACAGCATGAGCAGCATGGTCTCTCTCTCTCTCTCTCTCTCTTTTCTCTCTCCCCTTTATCTCTCTTGGTATCTCTCTTATTTTCTCTCTCTCTCTCAGCTGGTACGTGTGTGTGTGTCTGTCTAAGAGAAGAGAGTAGTCGTATCTGTGTGTGTGTGTGTGTGAGCTTACATATGGCACCACCAGGTGCTGAATCTCTGAACACTAAACACCACACAGGATCTCTGTGTTCTTTTTAAAAATAGCAGAACCCGCCGAGACTGACGGGACAGAAAAGCCCAGATGTCATACTTAAAGAGCTTCAGAGTCCGAATCCACTTTCACCAAGAGCTTCAAGCAGCTACTCCCAGAGCAGGAATCCACATAAACCTACCCTCTCTCTGTATACTCTCTTACTCTGTCCTTTACTGGTCAGGACCACCACTGCCGCGCTGCTGGAGTGTTTAAACACTGTGTCCACTCACTGTCCGCTCTGTTAGACACTCCTACTGTGCTGGTCCACCTTGTAGATAGAAGCTGATGTTTGTTTGTGTTCTCTAAGTCCTTCATCAGTGGTGACGGGACGCTGCCCACAGGACACTGTTGGCTGGATGTTGCTGGTTGGTGGACTGTTCTCAGTCCAGCAGTGACACTGAGGTTTGATACACTCACACCAGCACAACACACACTAACACACCACCACCATCATGTTAGTATCTCTGCAGAGCTGAGAATGGCCCACCTCTCTAATAGTGCCTGCTCTGTGGTGGTCCTATGGGGGTCCTATGGGGGTCCTGACCATTAAAGAAGTATAAGAGAAACAGATGGACTACTGTATGTAAGTGTGGAACTATGAAGTGCTCCT
Source organism: Megaleporinus macrocephalus (assembly GCA_021613375.1). Taxonomy (NCBI): domain Eukaryota; kingdom Metazoa; phylum Chordata; class Actinopteri; order Characiformes; family Anostomidae; genus Megaleporinus; species Megaleporinus macrocephalus. Next base: position 6,699,299 of record CM038717.1, read on the forward strand.
AAACTTGGATGAGTTAGAGATGCAAGGCTTCGTCCCAGCTGGGACTAACAGTTTGAGTCTGTCCTCGTGTCCTTGTGTTTGCTGTGTTTCCCACATGCGGAAGGATCCGGAAGGACTTGAGTGACTGTGTTGCTTCTGCAAAGACAGTCAGGCCCATCTGGTCCTGTCCCTATGGTCTCTTTCCCACAATGGGAATCCCGCTTGTAAATAACAATTCCAATTGTTTCCTGATGTCTTTGTTGGCTTTGTTGATTTAGAATGAAATGTTCTTGTCTCAGAGAAGGCTAGAGAGAGAGAGAGAGAGAGAGAGAGAGAGAGTGGGGGAAGCCCAGGACAACAAACAACTCCCCCCGCTGCTCTCACCCTGGCTTCCAAGAAAACATCAGTCATTCATTATGGATAAAAGACTTTGGGCCCCTGTGCAGCTGCCTCCCCGCACACATGACACTGGCTGTGTACTGTAAGTGTAGTCTAGATGCATGAAAGCCTTTCGTTCCCCTCAAGTTCCCCTTTTTTAATAATATCCGAGACGAGCTGGATCGTGAGGAGCGGGGGGCCGGGCTGGGTCGTGTCCAGCGTCGTGGTAACAGAATGCCTTGATGATGACAAATGTGACAAGAGATGAACCCACTGTCCTGTTTTCACTTTGTTGATCCGCCAAAGATCCAAATTGTGCTTCTTCTGTTGGAGCCGTCAGACCACTGTTGCTAACGAACAGTAGGTACCAATAGTCACCCAAATCCTATCCGTAAGTACCCCCCCCCCCCAACCCACCCCTCAAACTTCTCTCAACCTGCTCCGACCGCATCCAGGTCTTCATTGAGGTCACGCAGACGGGTCAGTGTCAGCTCGCAATAACTGGGCAGACTGGGTAGCAGGGCCCACAGTAATGAGACACAGTCATTGGCTGGGGGTTGGGGAAGGTCTGCCCACCTCTCCGGGCGAGTATGCTCACTGCCCCCTAGTGTGTGTATGTGGGTGTTTCATTTCCCTCTAGTGTGTGTGTTCACTAGTATGTGTGTATGTTTGTGGCTGTTTCACTACTGTGTGTTCTCTAGTGTGTGTGTGTGTGTGTGTGTGTGTGGTTGTGGGTGTTTCATTGCCCCCTAGTGTCTGTTCTCTAGTGTGTGTGTGTGTATGGTTGTGGGTGTTTCATTGCCCCCTAGTGTGTGTTCTCTAGTGTGTGTGGATGTGGATGTGGGTGTTTCATTGCCCCTTATGCTACCTGTGTGTTCTCTAGTGTGTGTGTGTGTGGGGGGGGGGGTCTTGCATTGCCCCCTAGTGTGTGTGTTCCCTAGTGTGTGTGTGTGTATGTGGGTGTTTCATTTCCCCAAGGTGTGTGTGTGTGTGGGGGGGGGGGGTGTTTTATTGCCCCCTAGTTTGTATGTTCTCTAGTGTGTGTGTATGTGGGTGTTTCACTGCCCCCTAGTGTGTGTGTGTGGGTGTGTGTGTGGGTGTTTCATTGCCCCTTAGTGTGTGTGTGTGTGTGTGTGTGTGTGTGTGTGTGTGCGTGTGTCTGTGTGTATATATTTGTGTGTGTTCTCTAGTGTGTGTGTGTGTGTATATTTGTGTGTGTGTATGTGGGTGTTTCATTGTCCCCTAGTTTGTCTGTGTGTGTGTGTGTGTGTTCACTAGTGTGTGGGTATGTGTATGTGTGTGTATGTGGGTGTTTCATTGTCCCCTGGGGATTGTATGTATGTGTATGTATGTGTGCGTGTGTGTGTGTTCACTAGTGTGTGTGTGTGTGTGTGTGTGCGTGTGTATTTGTGTGTGTGTTCTCTAGTGGGTGTGTGTGTGTATTTGTGTGTGTGTGTTCTCTAGTGTGTGTGTGTATGTGTGTGTTTCACTGCCCCCTAGTGTGTGTGTGTGTTCACTAGTGTGTGTGTGTGTGGCTGCAGTAAACTGTCACTCGTACTGCATTTGAAAGGACCACCTTTATTAAAACATGAAATATTGTTGTACTTGGGAAACGTCAGCTCTACTTAGGAATGTTTAAGGAGGATGAAGTCCCTGAAACGGGAGCTTTGGGAGTTATTTATAGATGAAAGGCAAGAGAACCTGAGCTGAGGAAGGAAGGTGTGTAGGTGTGATGAGCTCTGAGCTGAGGTCGATTAAGAGAACGTTGAGCGAACTGAGAAAATGGTGAAGACAGTCTTTGTTGAATATTATATTCATAATGTAATATTAATCCTCCTGCATGTACCTGGGCCTCCTATCAGGCTGGGAAGGAGGAAAGTGAGAGGGAGATTTAAATACACAGTACTGGAGCGCTCAGATGTTGCTGGTTTTTGGGGTGATGGCTAAAATTTGACAGCTCCATTGAAAGTTTAGGGGTAGCGATGTGGTGGTCTCTGGGGGTTTTCTCTTTCACTGGCCACTTGCTTTGCTTTCTCTTTCCCTTTTCACAAACCAGTTTGATTGGACACATAACAGATTATATCAGATCAGAGTTTATCGGAATTTATTACCTGTACCCACCAGGATAGCTAATGTGGTGACCACCTTGGTCCTGCATGCCCTGGTGTTGTAGAACTTGAATAAAATAAACCTGTAAAGCTACACTGTGTATGTTTTGGGGATTTGGCGACCTCTCTGGTAGAAATGAGTAATTGCATGCAACATGCAGAAGAACCTTTAGTAGCATCAGCTGAGCCTTCCAAAACATGGTGATATCAGAGAACGTAAATAGTTTTCAGCTTGTTAATTGCTTCTACAATGTATATACAGTCTTTATCATATAAATGTATATGTATTGAATTGTGTTATGTACCGTTTCTGTTATTCTGGCCACAGTTTCTTCATTTTGGTTTAAAGGCCCAAGCGTCCAGTGCAAATTTGTCTATCCCTGCATGGGTGTATGAATGGATGAGTAGCTAGGAGTGGAGTGGAATGTGCCCTGCTCAATGTTCTTATTGTCCAGCAGAACTGGACTGAGGTCAAACCTTCCAGCTTTTATTTTTAGCCAGGCACTCAGGACCCACTGAGTAGAGCTTTCCTGTGGCCGGTGGAACCCAGGGGTAGAACGCGCTCTGAGAAACTGTGACTGCGGTATTCCCCTGTTTATGCCCCTGAAAAGTATGTTACTTGTACTTTTTTTATATTCCTAGCTAAGTGTTAGGACGGGACGTCTGGACCTTCTGCTCTCCCAAGCTTGGGATGTTTGGACCAAGGGCATAGAAGAGGGTCTGACATTGGGGGGGGCACATTTGCTATTATGAAGGCCCATTCTTTACCCTAAAATATTACCTATAAACTGATTCCACTCTAGGTAAGGTAGTAAATCACTGTATGTATAGTGACGTAGAACAACATTTGTGGAATTACAGTAAATAAATAAATAAATAAATAAACAAAATACAACATTATCTGTACTTCTGTTTATTATTAGATAAATCCAATTAAAGATCACTTTACAAAGTAGATACTCTATATATAACCAAACTTAAGTATTTTGTTCTAATGCTGAAATGAAAATAATTTCCTTCGGGATCAATAAAGTATCTATCTATCTATCTATCTATCTATCTATCTATCTATCTATCTATCTATCTATCTATCTATCTATCTATCTATCTATCTATCTATCTATCTATCTATCTATCTATCTATCTATCTATCTATCTATCTATCTATCTATCTATCTATCTATCTATCTATCTATCTATCTAAACTAATAACTGTATATTAAGGTTTCCTGACTAGACTAACATTAGTGTTAGACAGTACGGCTGTGTCCCAAACAGCACTCTTTGAAACATTACTTACTGCACTACTGAAAGCACTTCTAACAATGGTGTCCTTTTATTTATTCATTAATTTATTTATTTTATTTATTATATTTTTTTATTTTACATAGTTAGTGTAGTAGCATTCTGCAGTTTGGGGGCGTGGCCAGAGAGTAATGTAACTTTACGTTTGCTTTCTGACTAAAGTTAATATAAACGTTAACTAACCCAAACCCTCCTAGTCTGTTACCATAACAACACATTATACTAAAGCCGTGTTATTGCAGTATATATGGTCATCGTTGCTATTAGTTGCTCTCATCACTGACCTCGCGTTTAAAGCTGGCGTAAACTACCCGACGCTCCAGCGAGGCGAGAGCTTGAGTCAGTGAAGCTGCTGACTGTAGGATATTTCTGAAGGGGCATCTAACACAAAACTTAACAAAGTAAAAGACCACCTAACCAACCAGAGCTGAGCCTTCGGAAACGTGGTGATATCAGAGAATGTAAATAGTTTTTATTTAGTACTGCGTGTTAATAACAGGTACAATGTATATACAGTCTTTTCATGTAAAAATTGTATATGTATTGTATTGTTAAGTACCGTTTCTGTTATTCTGTTATTCTGGCCACAGGTTTAGATGCCCAAGCGGCCAGTGCAAATTTGTCTATCCCTGCATGGCATCTCAACACAAGCCTTAACAAAGTCAAAGACCACCTAACAACCAGAGCCCGTTGCTAACAACAAACACAACGCATTAATTGCGAAGGCTTCCAAAACGCGCTTTTAAAATAAAAGTTTTTAAACATTTTCCGATTTTCTGTGGTTTTATTTTTGGGTGGGACAAATCTACCTGTTTCTGTTATTGGGTGGTACACGTCCCCCTCTCCCAACCGGTTCCTATGCCAATTAGGGGTGTAAGTAAATATCGAAAATATCGGATATCGGGATATTATGTTTGGTGATACTGTATCGATTCTCAAAAAAACAGTATCGATACACAGATTACTGGCAGACAATGAATCATTGTGTGTTGTGTTTAAACCTCTAACCACTAGATGGCAGTGTTGTGATCCGTTTTTAGCTCCACTCCAACATTAACAAGCAGCACAAGGGTGCCATGCTGTTGTAAACATTGGCATTGTAAACAGTGTGTTTTAATAGTAGTATATAAAATATCGCAATATATCACTTTGCTTGCAGTATCGCAATATATCACGATACATTGAATCGTGACCGCTGTATCACGATACGTATTGTATCGCTAGGTTATTGCCCATACACAGCCCTAATGCCAATGGTTTGAACCGTCACATTTACTATATTTCACCAAACTGTTAGGGCTAGAAAGAAAATTCCACTCAGAGCTGGCCGTGTTGAAAAGAAAAGGCAGGCACTCGGGGGAACAGCAGTTCAGTCATGCTAATGAAACAAGACCCTCAGTCAGACAGGGCGGCATGCTTAACGCGTGCCGGATACGAGGAGGAACTAAGTCGGAAAACTCTGACTAATACCGCCAACATAACAGTCTTTTGAGCGTGAACTGGTACAGAGAGTGACTATGTCTCTTTTAAAGCCGTGTTCAGTCCCCGCCGCTGAAGTGGAAGCTCCAGGAGCCACAGAAGGCAAACAGGGGCTGGAAGGATTCCATCCCCATCTCCTCCTCCTCCTCCTCCTCCTGCTGCGAGAGAGGGAAGGAGAAGGGCCTTCCGAATACCCAGATGAGGATTACACGTTTTTAGAGCGTGTATTGCTCTGCCTCTCTCCGGCCTGCTTCAAGGGCTGATCCACTGAGGCAGGATTTAGACTGGAGAGGAGTTGAAGGATAGCCTCGGCTTAGAGTTAATCTCAATTCCCATCACCAAATTGACATGAAGTTGATTTTTCTCTTTACTTATTAATTTATTTATTACCTAAATAGAAGTTCTGGGCCCAAGTTTTACTGAGCCTGCCTCGGTGTCCTCCACTATCCGTCCAGCCAAAGTCTGTCTGATCATCTCGAACATCTGCGCAGCTCCAGCGGACGTGTTAAAACTGTTTGTGTTACAGGGAAGGTGTTATTCCTGCTCAGGAGGGTTTTCATGCACTTTGCTGTAGCAGCTGTTAACAGCTGGATCCGTAAAGCTCGGGTATGAGTCGCTTGGTCACATGGTCTCTCTGTTCATGCTGGATATCTTGACCGATGTGTGACTCCTCTAGAAACTTGCTCAGGGGTCCCGGTTCACTACTGGAACTTGGCTGGTATCATTATAGATTAGATTGCTAAGGAACATTAGTGAGCACTTGACTTGAGGCTGCAAGTAGGGATGGTTTTCATTCTCATAATAAAAAAAATGCTATTATTTGATTAATGAAACAATAATGGGGGTGGGGGGGGGCAGGGGGTAAAAACTAATTGACTCATTTACCAAGTAGTGGTGTGGGAGCTGGAAGGCCCCTTCTGTCCCCTGAAATTTTACCCATAAGCTGATTCCACTGTAGGTAAGGTAGTAAATCACTGTATGTATAGTGACGTAGAATAACATTAGTGGATTTACAGTAAATTACAAATAAATAAACAAAATACAACATTATCTGTACGTCTGTTAAACAAGATACTCCACATTACATGCTACTGCTGTCAGAAAACTTTTAAACTGTACATGCAATGTCTGGATTATATACACATATAACTAAAAGTAAGTATTTTGTTCTAATGCTGAAATGAAATGATAATAAATGTATGCTAAGGTTTCCTGACTAGACAAGACTAACATTAATGTTAGACAGTAAGGCTCTGAGAGCACTTCTAACGATGGAGTCCTTTTATTTATTCATTAATTAATTAATTTTATTTATTATATTGTTAATATGTTACATATTTAGTGTAGTAGCAGTCTGCAGTTTGGGGCGTGGCCAGAGAGTAATGTAACTTTACGTTTCAGAGTGCTTTCTGACTAAAGTTAATATAAACGTTAGCTAACCCAAACCCTTACATGACAATAAAACTCTTGAATCTTGAATCTTACTGTTAAGGGGGGCTTAGCCAGAATGCTACAGCCCCAAACTTCACAGAATAGTCTCGATTGAAGCTTTTCATGATTCCAGCACCAGTAACACGAATGGTCAGGCTTAACAGAGTGGTCAGTATTAAGCCTGTGTGGTGGTGGTTTGGTCTGTAGCCTGCCTGCTGAGCTAGTTAGCCAATCAAGCTACAGATGCTAAGGGCTGTTGTGGCCTGGACACTGGGGAACCAGCCTTGTGCCCTTAAGGTCGCCGTTCAAACTCCTACACCAACAGAACTCAAGCTTTTGTCCTCGAGTAAGGCACCTGACTGCCAACTGCTCACCCGACGCTGTGAACAGGGCTGTGGCAGCTACTACACTACATACATAAAAAATAGATATAATAAATAAAATAAATTAAAAAATTAGTTTTTTTTTTATGAGCTGTTCTCATTTGGGTGCTCAGCACCCCTAAACCTCTAAGCCTAAAATCACCCCTTGTTGTTGCAGGTCCACTGTGTGCGCTCAGATCAACATATACATCATATAAACATAGCAGAACATTCATCTTTAAGGAAGCAATAATAAAAACACTGATTTATTTCTCCCGTAATCGTTGCCTCTCTCTGTATTCATAGCATGCAGCGTGGCTGTACATCATGGCCAGTGTGGTGGTAGTGGGGAGTTGGTTGGCAAGCTGAAACACTGGGCACAGCACAGATGGCAAACCCACCCCTGTGGAAATCTTCCTGGGGCGGGCGGCTCTCTGGCCTCTTCTCTGCGTGTGTCCACCGGCATGCAGCCGGGATCAGGGTCTGGACGGTGACCCCCCCGGCCCAGAGGAAGAGCAGAGAACCCGACCCACCCTGCGGCGCAGGCACTGCCCATGGCCCTGACACACACTCCACCCACGCGGCAGTGTATGTGTGTGTTTGTGTTTGCAAGGGCGTCGGTGCCAAGTTCTCAAACACAGGCGTTTTTGTCACCCTGCGCATTTGCACCCATCCCAAAAGACAGCTCATGGTGTGTGTGTGTGTGTGTGTGTGTGTGTGTTGGGGTGGGTGGGGGGGGGACTCTGGGAAGAGAAAAATGCTTTCACTGCTCGCTCCCTGCAGCTTCGGACCACTCTGAAAACAAGGCCACAGCTAATGATGAGTTTTTAATACTCTGGACTGTTATTTGATGAATCGACTAGTCATAGTTACGCCGTTATGTTGCTGCCAGCATAGGCCTTAGGAAATTGGCACGGTGCCCGTATAAGGAATGCCGTTTTCCTATATGGGGGAAAGGAATGGCTGCTATTTGGCCTTGTGGTACATGGCAATGTTTCAAAATTGATATCATTAATTTTTCTCTGGATGACGAGGTTGTTTAGCAGTCCAGAAACAAATAATGCTGCGTGCCCAAGCTAAGTCATCCAGCTTTAGGTTCAGTCTGGGCCCAGGCCCTGCAAGGGAACCTAACCTGACCCCAACTACAGTCTAAACCAAACCCAGGCCTTACAAAACTTTCACTAAACCTGATGCAAAGCATATTTTGAGTGCAAAACTCTGACCTGAATTCCATCTTCAAGCTTTGGCTCCAAACTGGGCCCAAGCCCTGCAGAAGAACCTGATCTGATGGAGCCAAATCAATCAAAACAGTCTGAACCTGCCCCCAAGCCTTACCACATTTTGAGTCCCAAACTGACTCAGGCTCAAGAAAGTTCTTTCAGAATCTGACCCGGCCTGGTTTAGACTTTAGGAACCTGAAAACACATCCAGAAACCTAAACTCAATAGAATTCTACCCAAACTTACCCGAATCATCAAACTACGAGTCCTAACCCATTTTGTGGACCGCACTGCGAGTCCAAACCCGACCTAAACAGCCCAAAGTAAGACTCGGCTGAAATATTGGACCCCAGCTGGACACTGATTTGTAAAATGATGCCCAGACCTGGTGTGTGAGGTCAGAACCTTTTCAGGTTCGGGCAAATATTTTAATACTTTGTTTGAGAGTTGCAATTAGCGAAGTGTGTGGGGGTGGGTTGGGGTGATAGGGGAGCCGGGTGGGGCTTTGTGATGGAGAGGGTCCAGATTAACGTCAAAGACGACTCTGGTTGCATTTTGGATTACGGCTCGCTGCCCAGGCCTGTGGTCACACGAACACCCCGCATCGTCCCGTATCACACTTCAGTCACAAGAGGAACAATCAGCTCACTTTATGTGTCACTCATCACATTTAATGCATCATCGCTTTCATAAGACGCCACATGTCTGCTGTCCTACATCTCGTAGACGGCTTATTAGCCGGGTGTTTATTGGACACGGGTACATGAGAACGCACTTTTTTACTTTGTACTGTTTGTTTATGGCACTGCTCGAACTGTGCCGTGCGGTAACAAATAAATCAACTGCTGTTCGCCGCGATGCTGATAAAGCTTAATGCTCTCCAGATTCTTCTTTCTTGTGGCTAAATGAAGCGTCCTTCTTTTTTCCAGCCAGATCTGCTCCCTCATGCGGCCTGGACAGCTGCTTCGAATTTGGTGAGAGTGCAGCCTATTACCGCGCTTGCACCTTTCTGCTGCGTTCGGGTGTTTTCCACTAAACGAGGGGAAAAGCAGGAGAGATCAAAGCCTCCAACCTGAGGACAACCTGGAAGGGTGGTGGTGGTGGGGGGTGTCTCAGGCTTCAATCCAATAACTTTTAGGAGCGAGGTTCATGGATGCCAAACGTCATTGTTGCCAGTTTTGGTTTTTCATTCTCAGAGCCTCTCTTTTCTATAAGATTAGACCTGCTGAGGCTCACATTGGGGGGAACAATGAAGCACTGCTGACCGATACCTCCACACGCATTAGGTTTTTTATTGGGTTCAGCAGTTTCTATGGTCAACATTAGCTTCAGCTCCCTGTTGGAGAAGCAACTTTAGACAGTTCTAGTGGACTAGTTAGTCTTGTCTAACCATCTGACTGACCAGAATGAGGCTCCAGGTTCTGTGAGAAGGTAGTTGGTAGAGATGAAAAGATCAATCGGCTATGTATCGGTGTAGGCCAATATTTATTCAAAATATGTGATCGTTGATCGGCTGATATTTCTCCAATTTAGCCGATCTTGAGAGCCGATCGACGGCGTTAAACAAATGAGCTTAATTTCTGTATTTACAGCTAGTGTTTCGTTAAAAAACCCTCCAGCCAGGTCCCTGCAATTCCTATCTGAACCACTAAGTGGTTTACAGTTTTAGTTCAAAATAACAGAGTCTGCGTTTAATGACTGCAGTTTTTACTGGATTTCTTTAATTTGCTTTTTCAGTTTTAAATTAAGGGTCTAAATGTAATGATTACAGTTTTGGGGATATTTGCTTGATTACTTTGTTTATTTACTGTTAATTTAGTTTAAAATATTACGCTGTTTCATATGAGCTCATTAAAAATGGTAATAAACCAGTTTAGACCATGTTTCATGACTTGCTTGCACTAATAACTATCTGTAGCCCTGCTGTGGCATTTAGCCCCGCCCTCAATTGGTATCGGCTATCGGCCGATCGCGCTGAAAGGTGATCAAAAACTCAAAAACTCGGTCCATCTCTAGTAGCTGGTATGAAAAGTATAGGATTAGTCATGCAGTCGTCGGTATAGACAGTAGTTGCCTCCTTCTCTGATTATGTTTTGGAGGTGAACTGATACTTTGAAGTGGAGTTTTGGGTGGGCTTTACATTTTTTTCTTTAGCTGGCTGTCCCAGAAGCAGGGTTGCCAGCTGTAAGGAATTTGTTGGAGGGAGATTTGGAGTGACTGAGTTCAGCCAGTTAGATTTCTGTCCACCTATTCAACACAAATCACTCCATTTACACTGCATATACACAAACGTCTTCCACCAAGAAACAACAAACCATGTTCTAGATAGTGTTCTAGTTGTGCTTCATGGGCTCAGAGTGGGAATTGCTCTAGTTTCCAAACTAGAATTCCAGCTTTATGAAGCGGAAGCCAGAAAATTCCATATTCCAAGCATGGATCAGCATTTTAATACATAGTTAATCAGGCGGTTCGTCCCCTACGTTACTTTTTTACTGCCTCATCTGCAGCATTTGGGTTCCAGACAGCTGTAAAGAAATGTCCAACAATAAAGTGAGTCTCGTCACTCACATATACAGTGTTTGAAACAAATGCTGCCTTCATTTCAGTGTGACCTACAGTGGGCGGATGTGAAGGGTTGGAAGGTTTGCCAGTGTTTAAATCAGGAACTGCAGGGTTCCTTTGACTAGGGGGCCTCGTGCAGGGCTGCAGCAAACCTTAACTCATGAAAGTGGGATTCTATCAACCAAAATGTGGGATTCTACCAACCAGTTGTGCTACAATTATAGTTCCTTCCTTTCAGTGGGATGGAAGGTGAGGTGGTTCTTCTGTGGCATCACTGCGAAGAACTTGCTGCCAGTTCAGCTATGACAGGTTAAGCTGGTTATAGTTAGTTAGAGTTCATAGAGACTCCAGACCTCCTGTTTTATATTATTAACTTTACAACAGACACACAACTGCTTATTAACTGTAATGTATTCATCTATACATTTTTCTATTTGCTGTAAACAAATGAAGAAGCTATAAACCATTTAGGGAACAGGGACATGATGCTGTTTATACATTAAATATATCCCTAAAAATAGAAATAAAATGTATATGTTCAAGTGATATATATATATATATATATATATATATATATATATATATATATATATATATATATATATATATATATATAGAGCTGTGTTTTGGCAAGAACCTGGCAATACAATACGTATCGTGATACAGCGGTCACGATTCAGTATATCTCGATATATTGCAATACTGCAGGCAAAGTGATAAACTGTGATTTTTCAAATCCTACTATTAAAACACACCACTGTATGAACATGTTTGTCAATGCTTACAATAGCACTGCACCCTTGTGCTGCTTGAATCAGGACCTGCAAGGTTCCTTTGACCAGGGGGCCTCGCGCAGGGCTGCAGCAAACCTTAACTCATGAAAGTGGCACATATGTTTTATTTCACTGTGCAGCTCTCAGGATCGGCTAAGTCAGAGAAATATCATCCGGTTTAATACATGGGCTGAAAATGAGCCGATACTGATGCATAGCCGGTCATCGATCCCTTCCATTTAGGCTAGTGGTCAGGATTGGTTGGGATTCCCAGTGGATGTATTTGTGTAAAGCATGCTGGGTAATGTAGTCAGATACAAAATTTGGGATTCTATCAACCAGTGAGGATTATTGGTATAATGTTGAGCTACAATTATAGTTCCTTCCTTTCAGTGGGATGGAAGGTGAGGTGGTTCTTCTGTGGCATCACTGCGAAGAACTTGCTGCCAGTTCAGCTGAGACAGGTTAAGCTGGTTCCTCTCCGGTCCGGGGCGTCAGGTGTTGGGCTGTGCTGTGTTGTGGCAGCAGTGATGAAGAGGGTGATGTGTGTTCGGTGACTGTGGTATTGGGTGGGAGGGTGACGGGGGGGCAGGGTGGACAGTGGTTTCAGCTCTCTACTGTGGATGAGTGTCTGTGTGTGCTTTGATTGGCCCAGACTGCTGGAGATGAGGATACTGTACAGGGACAGAAGAGAGAGGGTCAGCATTCCTGTCAGGACTCATTTATCTATTATCTCTACCTCCTCTCTCTCTCTCTCTCTCTCTCTCTCTCTCTCTCTCTCTCTCTCTCTCTCTCTCTCTGGTCGTGCTCTCGCTCTGAGGATTTCTAGGGTCAGTGAAGAAAAGAACCCGCCTCCACTAAAACTGGGGGGCGTGGGGTCTTGGGCTGAGAATAAGACTGAGTTAGATAAGCACTCAGTCGCACCACGTCTGTGTTCATTATTCATGACTCCTGAGAAACAGCACACGGTCATTAGCAGGACGTGGAGGAGAGACATGCACTAACCACCACGTCACAGTTCTGCATACATGTGCAGTCCATCCTGCTCTCTCTCTCTCTCTCTCTCTCTCTCTCTCTTTCTCTCCTTTTTCTCTCTACACTTTCCTCTCTTTCTCCTCACTCTTTGCCTCTCTCTCTCTGTCTCTCTCTCTTTTTCTTTCTAGTTCTTTCCCTTTCTCTCTTTCTCTCCTTTCTCTCTCTACACTTTCCTCTCTTTCTCCTTACTCTTTGGCTCTCTCTCTGTCTCTTTCTCTCCTTTTTCTCTCTGCACTTTCCTCTCTTTCTCCTCACTCTTTGCCTCTCTCTCTCTCTCTCTCTCTCTCTCTCTCTCTCTCTCTTTCTCTCCTTTTTCTCTCTACACTTTCCTCTCTTTCTCCACACTCTTTGCCTCTCTCTCTCTGTCTCTTTTTCTTTCTAGTTCTTTCCCTTTCTCTCTTTCTCTCCTTTCTCTCTCTACACTTTCCTCTCTTTCTCCTTACTCTTTGCCTCTCTCTCTGTCTCTTTCTCTCCTTTTTCTCTCTGCACTTTCCTCTCTTTCTCCTCACCCTTTGACTCTCTCTCTCTCTCTTTTTCTCTCCTTTTTCTCTCTACACTTTCTTTCTCCTTACTCTTTGGCTCTCTCTCTGTCTCTTTCTCTCCTTTTTCTCTCTACACTTTCCTCTCTTTCTCCTCACTCTTTGACTCTCTCTCTCTCTCTCTTTTTCTCTCCTTTTTCTCTCTACACCTTCTTTCTCCTTACTCTTTGGCTCTCTGTCTCTGTCTCTTTCTCTCCTTTTTCTCTCTACACTTTCCTCTCTTTCTCCTCACTCTTTTGCTCTCTCTCTCCTTTTTCTCTCTTCTCTCTCTCTCTCTCTCATTTTTCTCTCTTCTCTCTCTCTTTCTCTCTTCTCTCTCTCTGTCTCTCTCTTCTCTCTCTCTCCGTCTCTCTCTTTCTTCTCTCTCTCTGTCTCTTTCTAGTTCTTTCCTTCTTTCTTTCTCTCCTTTGTTTTTCTTCCCTCTCTGTTTCTTCTCCATTTTTCTCTCTCTCCACCTCTTCTCTTTTTTTCTCTTGCTTTTTCCCCATTCCCATCTTTCCTCTCGCTCCCTCTTTTTATGTCACTTGTTTTTTCTTGTTCTCCTTATTCTTCCATCTGTTCTTTTTTGTCTTGCTCTCATATCTCACTCTTTCCTGTCTGTTTCTTCAGCATTCCACTTTTCTCTCTCTCCACCTTTTTCCACTCCCATCCTTCGTCTCTCTCCCTCTTTTTATGTCACATGTTCTTCTTGTTCTTCCATCTCTCTCTCTCTCTCTCTCTCTCTCTCTCTCTCTCTCTCTCCTGGCTGTGTGTAGTTGGATTGATGTGGGTGTAGGGCAGGAGGCAGATCTTTTGTTGGGTACACTGTGGTTGCTAAGAGCTCTGAGTGTCTGTGAAGGGAGGAGAGATGGGGAGAAGGGGGGCAGGAGGAGGAGGAGGGGGGGAGGGTCATCTCTGTCATAAAAATAACTCATTATTAAATCAGTGAGTGGAAGGGACGTCTGCTGGCCGGTGGGGGACGTTTGCTGTGTTCTGGCTGGGTCTGGATCCGGGTCTGGGTGACCGTCCCTCCCTATGTCTCCTCTGAAGACGGGAGGAGGGACTGATCCACTTTAATGTCTCACAGCTCCAGTGGATGTTAAAGTTAGTTAGAGTTAATAGAGACTCCAGACCTCCTGTTTTATATTATTAACATTACACCAGACACACTACTGCTTACTAACTGTAATATATATATATATATATATATATATATTTTTTTTTTTTCCAACATGGCGGGGGTAGGACAGTGTATTGGCAAGAACCTGTTGATCGAATACGTATATCATGATACGATATATTGTGATTTTTCAAATCCTACTATTATAACACACCATTATATGAACAGGTTTATCAATGCTTACAATAGTATTGCGTCCTTGTGCTGCTTGTTAATGTTGGGGTGGAGCTGAAAATGGATTACAACACTGCCATCTAGTGGACAGAGGTTTAGACACAACACACAATGATCTACTGTCTGCCAGAAATCTGTGTATCGATACTGTGTTTTTGAAAATCGATACAGTATCACCGAACATAATATCCCGATATTCGATATTTTGATATTTTCTTACACCCCTAATATATATATATATATATATATATATATATATATATATATATATATATATATATATATATATATATATATATATATATATATATATAATATGTAATATATCATTAGAACAGGTGTAAATGAGCTGGATATATGTACAAATGTACCTCACATCCAGACATTACATTCCCAGACATTGTCCATTAAAGGAGCAATTAAGGAACCGTGCCGCCTTTAAAACACTCCAAGCAATAGACCACATCACATAACCAGAAATGAGTAGTGTCCACCACTGTTGTAAGAAACACTCCCTCCTTCTCCCTCTTTACTCCTTGCAGTCTCGTTGCAGTCTCCCGTGGTGGACAGCAGCACCACTGTTATCTTGTTTTCCTTTAGTTTGATTGGGTAGCAGTGGTCATTATAATGGTCACTTGCCAAAAGCTTCAGCTTTGTTTGCATTTATATTTCCATTTATTGAGCAGCACCCTTAACATGATTGAATAGAATAGAAGGTTAGAAGCGCTACTTCTTCATCCTCTCATGTTGGACTGATTTAATTCCAAGCCACAGTGACTCACTGTCGCCTCTTGAGGCACAAAGCAGTATTAGGAGACAGGACAGGCCAGTTCTAGCTAGTTGGCATGCCAACTCTGCAGTAGGATACATAGACATCCGTGATATTTCATAAAGCTGCTACTTCTTCACAGTCTGTTGATCATTTTAGTTCATTTTTATCTGTTTACACTAAGAAATCTTACATACTGCACCTTTAAGGACGTGTTCACTGACGGGTTACTCAGTACGCTTCTTTCTTTTATGGAATCCCTTCTTTCTGGCACCAGAAGAGGTTGTGTACATTATTCTTGCTTGAAGTTCAGATTTTATTTGCAGCCTGTTTTCTGCAGTATGTTAGTGTATTCGAGCCAAGACTGACTGAGGGAGTGTCTTTCGGAGGCACTGGAGAGGGTCCGGAGGCAGGTGGGTCCGGTCTGATTTAAGGCCTAGAATGTGGGCTGGGTGCCACCGTGCAGCTGAGTGCGGCTCCAGCCAGGATGACTCCTTCAGTGCTGTCCAGAGCACATAGAGGCTACAGGACGAGGGAGAGAGGGGGAGTCGGGGGGAGACGAGGGGAGAGAGAGGGTTGGTGGGTGGGGGTTGGGGGATCACAGCCAGGGGCAAGTGGGCTTTAGTTTGCTTTTGTTTATATGTGTGTGTTTTTGTGAGGAAGCTGTGGGTTTGTTCCTCATTGTGTCTCTTTCTCTCTCTTACATTTCTTACTCTCTCTCTCACTCTATCTCTCTCCCTCTCTCTTACATTTCTTTCTCTCTCTCTCACTCTCTCTCCCTCCTTCTAGTTTTTCTCTTTCATCGCAGGTCTCTCTCCCTTTTATTTTTCAGTCTAGTTCTCTAGCTTTCTTTCTCTTTCGTCCCTCCTCTCTCCACCATGTCTGCCTACTTCTTTCTCTATTTCTCTCTTTCTCTATTTGTTTCTCTCTTCTCTCACGCATGTTCTCTTTCTTTCTTCTGTCATGTTTCTTTCTCTTCCCTTTTCTTTTTCCTGAATTCCTCTCTTTTATTTTGTCTGTCCATCTTTCTCTGTTTTCTTTATTCTTCTGCCTTCTCTGTTTTTTTCTGTTTCCCTTTTTTTGTCTCTCTCCCTTTATTTTTCTTTCTCTCTCGTTGTGTCTCTCATTCTCTCTCCCTCTCCAGCTGTTTCTTTCTCTCCCACTTTCCTCTTCTGGCTCCCACTGTTTCTGTCACACTCTCTTTCACTTTTTGTTTCTCTCTCTCCCTCCCTCTCTCTGCCTCTCTCTGGTTGTCTGTCTTTCTCTATAACTATCTCTCTCCTTCTTTCTTCCTTTCTCTCTCTCTCTCCTCTCTCTCTCTCCATCTTTCTCTCTCTCTCTCCTCTCTCTTCTGTCTCTCTCTCTCTCTCTCTCTCTCTCTCTCTCCTCTCTCTTCTGTCTCTCTCTCTCTCTCCCTCTCGCTCTCTCTCTCCCCCTCTCGCTCTCTCTCTCTTTCTCTCTCTCTCTCTCTCTCTCTGTCTCTCTCTCTCTCTCTCTACATTTCTCTCTCTTTCTCTCTCTCTCTCCCTTTATCTCTCTCCATTTCTCTCTCTCTCCATCTTTCTCTTCTCTTTCTCTACTCTCTCTCTCTCTCTCCCTCAATCTCTCTCCATTTCTCTCTCTCTCCATTTTTCTCTTCTCTTTCTCTCACTCTTTCTCTACTCTCTCTCTCTCTCTCTCTCTCTCCCTCTATCTCTCTCCATTTCTCTCTCTCTCCATCTTTCTCTTCTCTTTCTCTCACTCTTTCTCTACTCTCTTCTCTTTCTCTCACTCTTTCTCTACTCTCTCTCTCTCTCTCTCTCTGTGGATGCTGTGGATGTGGGTGGTGCTGTCGGCTGGTTTGAACTTGCTGGATGTTTTAGTTCGTTTGTAACTGAATGAGATTTTTATCGTTTATTTGTTCTTCGGTGTTTAACGCTGTTATCTAGAGCCGAGACACACCGGACAGATGTTTGGCCCTCGTGTGTCGTCTGTCGGTCCACAGATTTTAAAACATGGGTCAACAAACAGGCCCTGCTGAGATCACAGAGAGCAGTGCAGGATCTTCTGCGAGCTGATGTTTCAGATGTGTGGTGTGTTTTCCGCTGTCCTCTCCTCCTACGCTCAGATCCCGAGGGGCCCGACGCTGCCATCTATTATTCACGCTCGAACCCACTTCCTGCACAACCAGAAGCGGCTGTTGGGTGGGTGTCATGTTCACCGCCCCAACGGTCCGAAGAGACTCGCTCTCGCACCCTCAGGAGCTTTTCTCCTCAGAGCTTCCTGATCTTGGGATGACATCCGCATGTTTTCCATATTATGAGAGCGAGACCGGCTCATCAGCCTCATATGGGTATTTTAGTAGATTCTGTCTAATAAACATTCAGGAGTTTGGAGATGATTTCAGAGTTTCTCAAGTAAATAGTGTGTGTGTATATACATATATAAATCATTAGGCTGATACTTAGATTTACTGGATATTTCAAAACAGTATTAACATTTAAATTATATATAAAAAAAAACAACTATTACATATACGGTGATATTCTGGATGGTCAGACATTTGGACTCTTGATTTTTTGAATTAAGACCAGCCGAACAGAAGGCGAGGCGTTAGCTGAGCTAACTTACTTCTAGCATTTGTTTACCTATGAGACTGGCTGCCTCTCTGTCTGTGTACATTTTAAGCAGATTGATCTACTGTGGCTTTTACGGTGGTCTCAGTATGGCTTTACCCAGATAGCGAGCCTATATCAGTCCACTGTCTTGATAAGGTCGCCAACCCGCTGACTGTTTTTTTACTGCTGGTCCACCCTCGGACCACCCTGTTTACTGTCCTGTGTACTAAGGAAAAATAAAGAATTCAGACTGTGAGTGTGAAATTGAGTGAGTATTGGTATTTTGTCTAGTACTCGATTTAACCTCCAGTGGGCTGCACGGAATATGCTGAGCAAAGCACTAGTGGACCACCATCTTTGCCTTTAGCAAGTCAGCAGCGGTCTGATATCGCTTTCTATCAGGGTCATTTAATATAGTACATTAAGCAGTTGAAGCGTTGAGGAATTGAAGCGCTGGGGAATTGAAGCGTTGAGGAATTGTAGCGCTGGGGAATTGAGGTGTAAAGGAATTGAAGCGCTGGGGAATTGAGGCATTAAGGAATTGAAGCATTGAGGAACTGAAACGCTAGTGAATTGAAGCGTTGGTGAATTGAAGGGTTGAGCAATTGAAACCCTGGTGAATTGAAGTGTTGAGCAATTGAAGCACTGGTGAATTAAAGTGTTGAAAAATGTAAGCGCTGGTGAATAGAAGTTTTGAGAAATTTAAGCACTAGTGTAGGCGTTGAGGCGTTGAGGAATTGAAGTGCTGAGGAATTGAGGCTTTTAGGGATTGAAGCTTTGGGGAATAGAAGCATTGAGAAATTGAAGTGCTGGTGAATGAAGTGCTGGTGAATTGAAGTGTTGAGGAATTGAAGTGTTGAGGAATTGAAGCGCTGGTGAATTGAAGTGTTGGGGAATTGAAGTGCTGGTGAATTTAAGTGCTGGTGAATTGAAGTGTTGAGGAATTGAAGCGCTGGTGCATTGAAGTGTTGAGCAATTGAAGCGCTGGTGAATTGAAGCGCTGGTGAATTGAAGTGCTGGTGAATTGAAGCGCTGGTGAATTGAAGTGTTGAGGAATTAAAGCACTGGTGAATTGAAGTGCTGGTGAATTGAAGTGCTGGTGAATTGAAGTGCTGGTGAATTGAAGCACTGGTGAATTGAAGTGCTAGGGAATTGAAGCGCTGGTGAATTGAAGCACTGGTGAATTGAAGTGCTAGGGAATTGAAGTGCTGGTGAATTGAAGCGCTGGTGAATTGAAGTGTTGAGGAATTGAAGTGCTGGTGAATTGAAGTGCTGGTGAATTGAAGTGCTGGTGAATTGAAGCGCTGGTGTATTGAAGCGCTGGTGAATTGAAGTGTTAAGGAATTGAAGCGCTGGTAAATTGAAGTGTTGAGGAATTGAAGCGCTGGTGCATTGAAGTGCTGGTGAATTGAAGTGCTGGTGAATTAAAGTGCTGGTGAATTGAAGTGTTGAGGAATTGAAGCGCTGGTGAATTGAAGTGTTGAGGAATTGAAGCGCTGGTGAATTGAAGTGCTGGTGAATTGAAGTGCTGGTGAATTGAAGTGCTGGTGAATTGAAGCGCTGGTGTATTGAAGCGCTGGTGAATTGAAGTGTTAAGGAATTGAAGCGCTGGTAAATTGAAGTGTTGAGGAATTGAAGCGCTGGTGCATTGAAGTGCTGGTGAATTGAAGTGCTGGTGAATTAAAGTGCTGGTGAATTGAAGTGTTGAGGAATTGAAGCGCTGGTGAATTGAAGTGTTGAGGAATTGAAGCGCTGGTGAATTGAAGTGCTGGTGAATTGAAGTGCTGGTGAATTGAAGTGCTGGTGAATTGAAGTGCTGGTGAATTGAAGTGCTGGTGAATTGAAGTGCTGGTGAATTGAAGCGCTGGTGAATTGAAGTGCTGGTGAATTGAAGTGCTGGTGAATTGAAGCGCTGGTGAATTGAAGCGCTGGTGAATTGAAATGTTGAGGAATTGAAGTGTTGAGGAATTAAAGCGCTGGTGAATTGAAGTGCTGGTGAATTGAAGCGCTGGTGAATTGAAGCGCTGGTGAATTGAAGCGCTGGTGAATTGAAGCGCTGGTGAATTGAAGTGTTGAGAAATTGAAGTGTTGAGAAATTGAAGCGCTGGTGAATGAAGTGCTGGTGAATTGAAGTGCTGGTGAATTGAAGCGCTGGTGAATTAAAGCGCTGGTGAATTGAAGCGCTGGTGAATTGAAGCGCTGGTGAATTAAAGCGCTGGTGAATTGAAGCGCTGGTTAATTGAAGCGCTGGTGAATTGAAGCGCTGGTGAATTGAAGCGCTGGTGAATTGAAGCGCTGGTGAATTGAAGCACTGGTGAATTGAAGCGCTGGTGAATTGAAGTGCTGGTGAATTGAAGCGCTGGTGAATTGAAGCGCTGGTTAATTGAATTGTTGAGGAATTGAAGCGCTGGTGAATTAAAGCGCTGGTGAATTGAAGCGCTGGTGAATTAAAGCGCTGGTGAATTGAAGCGCTGGTGAATTGAAGCGCTGGTGAATTAAAGCGCTGGTGAATTGAAGCGCTGGTGAATTGAAGCGCTGGTGAATTGAAGCGCTGGTTAATTGAATTGTTGAGGAATTGAAGCGCTGGTGAATTAAAGCGCTGGTGAATTGAAGCGCTGGTGAATTGAAGCGCTGGTGAATTGAAGCGCTGGTGAATTGAAGCGCTGGTGAATTGAGGCGTTAAGGAATTGAACTGTGCTCGAAGTTGGCGCAGCATGCTGGTGTTAGTGTGAGTTCCTCTATTTAAACTAGGGTCTGGACGCCGCGTGTCTCCTCTATAATGTCTTCTAATTTTGTGAGGCAATAAAACATAAAACAGTAATATCATATTCCAGCAGAGAACTCTCACAGCGAGATCAGAGACCCTCTCTGTTCCACTTTCACTCTTTATTTCACAGCATGTAAAAGTGATTTATAGAAAGTGGGAAGAAGATCAAGAAAACAGGGACGGAGACCATAAGGACAGTCCAAGAGTAATAAAAGTTTAATTTAGAATTGAGCATAAAACTTATTCACGGTCTCAATAACATTTCAGATTTCTTTGATTCCTAAATCGTTACAAACGGGACCTTCATGTCTCTGAACTTGTAACTTGACAGGAGAAGCAATACCTGTGAATATTAATATATTAAATTAGGTTAATGTAGGAATGAATACATTTTTATTGCATTTATTATGATTTTATTAAATATTTCAATATAAACTCTCTTTGGTCTGTACAGGCCTCAGCATTCACAGCCTTTTCCTATGATGCACAGGAACATAGTAACCTAGGAACAGAAGTAGAGAAAGTACTTCAACAGAACATTAATTATTAGTAATGCAAGATCGATATCTGAGTATTTGTTTGTTTTCTTGAGTGTGGCTGATCTCTGTTGCAAACACATAATGTAAGCATGTCTTGTGATACACTAGGCCTGAATGAGTTATGCAAAACATTGAATTGTGATCAGTGTGACCGATTTTTAAACTGGTCACATTGTTTTTTGGCCACTTTGGACTAAAATAATAATGAAAATATCTTTATATTCTAATTTAGTGGCTTCTGATTGGTTTGACTAATCTACAGGCAGGCCACCAGCTCAGTGTCAGAGAGAAGAGAATTAAATACAAGGTTAGATACAGTATAAGTACAATACCTAGGAATACCTAGCAGGACAGAAATACCTGGAGAGAAGAAAATAACATACAGGGTTTCATACAGTACAAGTGCAATACCTACTAATACCCAGCCAGTGTATCTAGAAGATAAAGAGTTAAGTGCAGCTGCATAAGAGAAATATGATTAATTTCAATAATACAGTATATTAGTGCTTATAGCTGCTTCACAGAGAGACGGTGGTCTTCAGTCTGCGTTTGAAGACTGTGAGAGGGTGTGCTGTTTGAATAGCCAATGGAAGTTCATTCCACCATCTGGCCTCCAGGACAGAGAAGAGTCTTGTCGCTTGTCTTCCATGGATCTTTAGGGATGGTGGGTCAAGCTGAGCTATACTTAAAGCTCGATGGTCTCGAGATACAGATCAACTTTTGACCATTATCGTAAGTTAAGGAGAAGCTGGTCCATTGTAGGCTTTGTAGGCATCAGAGTTTTAAATTTAATGCGAGTGGCTACAGGAATCCAGTGGAGTGAGCTCAGCAGTGGAGTGAGCTCAGCAGTGGAGTGAGATGAGCATCTAAAAGTAGACTATGATGCTGAAACTACTCAGTCGGTCTCCAGTCCCACTGAGAACAACTACCCAGCTGACATGACATCACCCAGGATAGAGGATACATGAGTTGGCTTTGGAAATCAAACATTGATCAACTCAGACGTTTGGACTCTTATACGAGTGAGCAACCAGCTTCCGGACAGCAAGTCAAGGTGGACGTTCTAGTTCCAAGTTTTCCAGCATGTTAACCAGTTAGTCTTCCAGTGACGTCCACTGTGGAGATAGAACCGTAGCGCTGGTCCTGACCTTCACCCTACAGCGGCTCCTCCCACCACGCTCTGTTTCTGTACTCACTTCATTACAGTAAAAGTGCGTTGCCAGGTTCTTGTTTCCTCCCCTTTTCAGCGGTTTGGAGTTACAGTAGTGTCTCACATGACCACAGAGGAATTCCCTGATGCCACATGAGACCCTAATTCAAGCTGTCTGTCTCACGCGCACACGTGTGCACACGCTCTGACGCTGATAAACCCGCAGAGAGCTCGGGGATCACATTCCATCTCCGCGGCCTCGGGGAAGGTGTGCGCGTGTGTCGTAGTGAATCATGCAAGCAAGACTTCCCTCCAAGGTGGCCGTCGCCAGGTGAGGGAGGTGTGTTACCGTTACTGTACTGTGCTGTACTGTGCAAACGTTTGAGGCACTCAAGGACATTATTATATTTAAGAAGCTATTTATTTCAGACAGGAAGCTTTTATTTATATATATATATATATATATTTCAGACAGTTTATTTAACCCATTCCAAGCTTCTCCTTGTGGAAACAACCCAGTATTATTATCAGTTCTCATCTAATACCTGCTTTGACTGCTCAGTACTTCATTAAGATAAATCAAGATTTGCTGCTGAAGGAACTGAATACATTCATACAATGTCTGGGGCGTCCAGGAGAAATCTGGAACCTAACTTTGTTCTTCAAACTGGATCAAGATCTGATCTACTTCTCTCACAATAACATATTCATGTTACTTTGTATTGTATGTATGATTATTTATATCTGTTCTAATCAGATCTGCTGTTCTTACTGGTGAACACACACACATATATATATATATATATATATATATATATATATATATATATATATATATATATATATATATATATATATATATATATATAATATTATTTTTTTTTTTTGTTTTTGTTTTTTTTTAATAAGCACATTTTCCATGACAGAGAAGAACAATTTATCTAAAAAATTATATTTAATCACAATTTACAATACAAAGAAAAATGTATGCATTTACGGTTCCGCTATAATATTAGTGGAACCATTTTTGGTACTACAGCGAGGTTTACGCAAGTATAAAAGGGTTGTGCTGTAGCAGGTTGGTTGGAGTAGCAGGGGTGTTTAATTAGAGTTCAGTAAGGAGATCTCCTCAGGCCGGTCCGGATCGTTACCATCTCTAACGTGTGTTCTGATTCAGTGGTGTATCCTGTTTACTGAAGTAGTCTAGTATTAGCATCTTATACCATCAGCTACTGAAACACCAACACATCACACACGGTATGTTCAGTATATTTAATTAGATTTACTGTTTAAATGCTGAACTGATTAATTATTTATAAACTTCTATTAAATGTTTTTTACTTACTTCAATAAAAAAAAAAACATCAGAATTAAAACCTCCTCAATAGTTTATCACTTTGGGTCCTCATTGAAAAACGCGTGTACATCATTAAATGTGAGTTAACCCACACCAGCAGGAGCCCCCCACTGGATTCCATATGTAATCAATAGTGAGAGACCTGTTAATAACATAGACCAAAATAATCTTACTGGTTAATGAAATTTGAGTTCATAGACCTTCTTATATTCATAATCGGATCATTTCGAGGTCAGATCTGAACAGCTATTGCCTCATTGCGTGTCCTCACTTAACCTCTTGCCCTCCAGTGCAGTCCAGATGCCTGTGAGTAGCCTGTGCGTGCGTATGCAGGCTACACCTGCGTACAAATGCTGAGTGCCTCTTATTTCCTCCTGACCTCCCCTCTGCGGTGGCTATCCGATAGTACGGATCTCCCGCAGAGAGCTGGAATTTTCCTGCTGATATGAATAGGGAGGGGAGGGGAGGAGAGAGAGGGAGAGAGGGAGCGGGGACACGGAGGAGCGGAGCTGCCTTCAAGGTGACCTTGCTCGCTGAAAAGCCATAATGGCAAACGTCTGATATTGTCGCTGCGGCTGGCGCACCTGCGCGGGAACTGGCTTTGGAGCCGAGAAATGAGACTTATTATTATTATTTATTTTTTTTTTTTTATTTTTTCTTTCTAGGAATGCCTGAAAGGATGGCAGAAGTTATTTTTTGTGTGATTAATGTAACCCAATGAATTGAATCATGCTCCGAAGTGAAATGGCTTCAACCGCCGAGCACAGTAAATAGGCACAAATACGATTTGTCTCGGCCTACATACGCAGCACCTTGCGCGCCCGCCAGCCCCGCCAGACGGAATGGAATAAGCAGACGTTTGTAGGATGGGCAGAGAGCCAGGCTTTGCTGCACTGCTGCTGGATCCCAGCCCTTTGGTTCCTTTTCCAGCCCCGAGTGGCCTCCGCAGTAGTCGACCGCAGCCGTATGAATAGCTGCTTGCCAAGCGGCTCTGTTAAAAGGGGGATAATGCTGACCTCTCCGAAACGTCTGCGTGAATTTTTACGATGCAAACAAAGTCATTCCGAGTAGTTTGATGTGAATTGCATCGTTCCAGAGAACACTTTGTGTTCACGCCGTTGGTGAGAGGAACCAGACGTCTGGCGTCTGTAAGAGCTTGCTCACGGTGCTCTCGTGTTTTTATGATTAAGCTGTTTTACAGACATATTTTATATAAAATACACAGTTGATTCACATTATTATGACCACTACTTCCCACTATGGACAACATCAGCGCGTAGGTGTCAGCGTTATGGTCTAATGAATCCATCCTTGTAGATCATGTACACCATACATGCTGATTGTCTTCTCTGGGGCGGATGGGATCTTCCATTCACACGACTAGAAAAGTCCCACACTGGTTGGAAGAGCTCAGCAAAACTTCCAAGTACTACCCCAGACCACTAGTTCCAAAGCATCTGTGGAACCACCTGGATGGTGGTGATGGCTCTATAGATCCTCCCCCACGCTCCCTCCAGCAGCTGTGGGATGCACTGCAGTCAGCATGGCTCCAGATACCTGTGACCACCTACCAGGACCTTATTGAGTCTCCCAGTCTGTCTAGCTGCTGTTCGTGCTGCACACGCCGGTCACTCTGGATATTAAGTTGGTGGTCATAATAATGTGACTCCACTGTGTGCATAAGACATGTATAAGCTTACTGTGTGGGTTTGAATAGTAAATCAAATTTTCAGTATTACATTTGTGTGGTTCAGCTCTAGTTCACAAATCAATACTGTAACAGTATAAAAAAAATTAATGAAGAAAATTGACTATATCTCTTATTAAAGGAGCAGTATGTATTTTTTTTTGTTTCAAATATTCCAACATGAACTAAAATTATCAACAGAATGTGGGCAAACCTTCCTATAGGACTTGGTTTACATCTTGATGCTTGATATTGTGCAGTTATAGCCTAAAAAAACCTAAATAGTGTCACAGATTTTATATCTTGAGAAGTATTTTTGCCTTATTGCAAAAGAAAAATTGCTGTATGAAAAATGATTGTATGTTTTTTGCCCTTATTAACATATTAAAGGAGCAATGTGTAAGATTTCTTTGTTTAAAATATTCCAAGTTCTCAACAGAATGTGGGCAAACCTCTCTATAGGACTTAGATTCTTTAGCAGCTGTGGCCTACTTGAGATTGTTTTTCATGGGCAAAAAATAAATTCATGGAAAAAAAATGTTCTTTTTAATGTTTTCTTTTCTGTGTGTTGCTCATCTGGTTGTTTTTTGCTGTTTCCCACTTATCAGATTACAAAAAAAACTAAATAGTATTTTTGCCATATTGCCCAAATGAAAATCCCAAAGAAGAAAAAATACTGGATCTGTTTTTTGCTTATTAAAGAAGCAATATGTAAGATTTCTTTGTTTAAAATATTCCAAAATTAATTAAAGTCATCATCGGAATGTGAGCAAACCCTCTCTATTGGACTTGATTTATATCTTGATGCTTGGTGTTTATATAATTCTTTTCCCTGTTAAATGTAATTGATCAGTCTTGTTTGGAATCTGTTAATATCCCACCTATCAGATTACAAAAAACTTAAATACTGTCATAGATTGTGTATGTTGAGAAGTATTTTTAAAAATATTCCAAAATTAATTAAAGTTTTCAACAGCATGTGGGCAAACCTCTCTGTAGGACTTAATTTACATTTTGATGCTAGATTCCTTAGCAGCTGTGGCCTACTTGAGACTGTTTTTCATGGGAAAAAATAAATTAAGGGGAACAAAATGTTCTTTTTTAATGTCTTCTTTTCTGTGTGTCGCTCATCTGGCTGTTTCCCACTTATCAAATTACAAAAAAAACTAAATAGTATTTTTGCCATATTGCGCAAATGAAAATTCCAAAGAAGAAAAATGACTGGATCTGTTTTTTGCTTATTAAAGGAGCAATATGTAAGATTTTTGTTAATATCCCACTTATCAGATTACAAAAAACCTAAATACTGTCATAGATTGTGTATGTTGAGAAGTATTTTTGCCATATTGCAAAAGAAAAATGACTATATCTTGTTTTTGCACTTTATTTTACTTTATTACTTTATTTTAAATATTCCAAAATTAATTAACAGCATCACAGAATGTGAACAAACCTCTCTATTGGACTTGGTTTATACCTTGATGCTGGAAATCTAGTGAAATAATTGGTGGAATTTCCCTTTAATACATTACGGTCAGCCTAGCCATTTCAGTTCAGACGCTGCTGCCATTGTAATGGATATGGTTTGGGTTTGACCCCTGCTTTGTTGTGTCTGTGCGTCATGCGCTGTCTCTTTGATAGAGCCTGAATCCTGTAAGGTTTTTCCAGATGTTTCTGCCTGTCGCTGTGTCTGGAATTATCTTAACAACTCAACCTTTTTCAAACAGCTGAGTCTGCAGGTCATGAAGAAGGAAACCCGTTTCATTTGTTCAGAGTGAATGGATTGGTCATGGCCCTTAATAAAACAGTGTTTTTCTGGACAGCCCCTGCAGAGAGGAAGCGGCCGTGTGCTGGTGGAGGCTCAGATCCGTCTGGCCTGGCTTTGAACCTGGGTCACTTTCGTACCGCGCTCTGCTTCCTCCCTTTTGACACTGATTAGCATGTGCCTTGTGGGCCCTGTTGTCCTGCTGTCAGCCTGTCAGTCACGTCCCTGACCTGCAGGCAGCGGGTAGCTCTATGTGCGCGCGTGGGGTCCTCTGTGGAGACGATGCAAGCATTCCCATGGGAAAGAGAGCCAGTAACCCTGGGAAGGATTGGGAAGGCTTTATTCCACTCTCCTGGGTGTGACGGCCCGAGAGAAGCGCTAAAAAAAACGTAAAAGCGCTAAATCGCCGCGCTGCAGCTCTAAATAAATCTCTCGAGAGGGCTGAGATAGCACCGCTAGCCTGTGGGGCAGCTCCAGAAATGGGAAAGTGAGTTAGACTGATGAGATGTTGGGCTGTGGCGGTGATTAGCATGGTGAGTGTATGTGTCAGAGTCGTTCACAGTGGAGGTGGTGGTAACCAGGCGTCTCAAGCACTCAGAAGGTTGGCTGGTCGTTTTTGGATGGTGATTGAAATGTCTACATTGGTGGTGTTGGCATTGCAACCTCTGGATTCCTATCACCAACACTGAGAACACTAAGGGAGCTCTACTATGGTTGCCAGATTGTGCAGATTCCTGCTGTATTGGGCAGTTTTTGGTTGAACTGGATGAGAGGAAGAGCACTTTAGCACCACATTTCTTATGATTTTGCTGTTTCTAAAAAAAAAGAAAAAAAGGAGAAATCTGGCAACCCTGTGCACTGGTAGCCTATGGGGCAAAAAGTGATTTAAAGTGATGAGATGTTGGGCTGTGGTGGTGATTGGCACGGTGAATGTCAGGTCAGAGTTGTTCACAGTGTAGGTGAAGGTAACCAGACGTCTCAAGTGGCTACATTAGTGTTGCTGACACTAACCCTAAGAAAGCACTACTATGGTTGCCAGATTTTGCATATTACTGGTGTTTTTTGGTTGAACTGGATGAGGGAAAGTCACCTTAGCACAACATTTGTTATAATTTTGCCGTTTCCAAAAGAAAAAAACCACTGGAGAAATCTGGCAACCCTGTGCACTGGTAGCCTATGGGGCAAAAAGTGATTTAAAGTGATGAGATGTTGGGTTGTGGTGGTGATTGGCACGGTGAATGTCAGGTCAGAGTTGTTCACAGTGAAGGTGAAGGTAACCAGACGTCTCAAGTGGCTACATTAATGTTGCTGACACTGTAACCCTAAGAAAGCACTACTATGGTTGCCAGATTTTGCATATTACTGGTGGTTTTTGGTTGAACTGGATGAGGGAAAGTCACCTTAGCACAGCATTTGGGCTGGTTTGTCATTATATATATAGTTATATATAGTTATAGTGTGTAATATATATATATATATATATATATATATATATATATATATATATATATATATATATATATATATATATATATATATATATGTATATATATACGTATGTGTGTATATAAGACTAGCACACAGAAGGTTTACTGGCCGTATTGGATGGGAAGTAATGTGGCTATGGTATATGTGTATATGTGTATATACATATATATAATTTATAGTATATATAAAAATTATATACAATGTGTACAGAAGGTACCTGCCAACCCTGTTTACTACTAGCCTGTGGGGCAGAAAGAGAATTGGACTGATGATATGGTAGTGATAGTGGTGTTTATATATGTGTGTGTGTGTGTGTGTGTGTAAAGACCTCAGCGCTGGCCTCTCAGGCTGGCCTCTGAGCTGGCCTCCTTCTGCCTGAGCTTAGAAAAAAAAAAAGTGTGTGTATTTGCTTTGGCTCCAGATTGGAGCAATTACCAGGATGTGACCACCCGGGACACCCACACGCACACATACTGCCTCTCACCCTCACTAACTGTGCCAGTACGGCCACCCAGAGCTATTTAAACCTACTAATTATAAGGGCCTCTTTATGCAGCAGATTACTGACTGGAGAGAGCGCTAATTATTGGTGCTAATTCTGGGTCATCAGGCACCGTTTTGAGGTGATTGTGGCGGTTGGCTGCATTTGCGAGAGAGAGAGAGAGAGAGAGAGAGAGAGATAGGGAGAGAGAGAGAGAGAGAGAGAGAGCGCCTCTGGATGACGGAAGGATGTTTATTAGGCCGCTTTCAAGGATATTAGCTTGGACAATGTCAGATGACTCAGAGGATGAAGCTCGATTGCCAGACGACCATCGCGGAGCCGCGGTTACGGAGGCAGCCCGTTTGCCTCGGGCTGCTGTAACAGCCTGGCACAGAGCACTCATAGGAGCGTAGTGTGGGGAGGTTACACAGGGTGATAAACATGCTCCGCTTGGCTTCGTGACACCCTGCTGTTTGCGCTCAGACGTGTGATGGACGTGATGCCTTATTTTTAGCGACCGTGGCAGGTTTAAGATCTTTCTTCATGAAATATAAGTACACAGTGTTCTTCCCTCCTGGATAGGGCTGTGGTTCTTGCCGATACAATACATATCGTGATACAGCGGTCACGATTCAATATATCACAATATATTGCGATACTGCAAGCAAAGTGATATATTGCATATTTTTCAAATTCTACTATTAAAACACACCACTGTATTTTCAAGCATTTATCAATACTTACAATAGCATTGCGCCCTTGTGCTGCTAGTTAATGTTGGAGTGGAGGTGAAAATGGATTACAACACTGCCATCTAGTGGTCAGAGGTTTAAACACAACACATATTTGAGTCACTGTCTGCCAGAAATCTGTGTATTGATACTGTGTCTTTGAGAATCGATACAGTATCACTAAACACAATATCCCGATATTCGATAATTTCTTACACCCCTACTCCTGATGTAGTTCATCAGTCTGGGCAGATTTGGGGTGTAACAGAACAGGATTTGACTTGATTCTCGTTACTAGAGATGGACCGATCAGCGGTTTTGAGGCCTTTCAGCCTGATCGGCCGATAGCTGATACCGATCGAGGGTGGGGCTATATGCCACAGCAGGGCTACATATAGTTATTATCACAAGCAAGTCATGAAACATGGTCTTAACTGGTTTATTACCATTTTTAACGAGCTCATGTGAAACTGCTGTTCTTCTGCTGTTCTTCTGCTGTTCCTCTGCTGTTCCTCTGCTGTTCCTCTGCTGTTCCTCAGCTGTTCTTCTGCTGTTCCTCTGCTGTTCTTCTGCTGTTCCTCTGCTGTTCCTCTGCTGTTCCTCTGCTGTCCCTCTGCTGTTCTTCTGCTGTTCCTCTGCTGTTCTGCTGTTCCTCTGCTGTTCTGCTGTTCCTCTGCTGTTCCTTTGCTGTTCTTCTGCTGTTCTTCTGCTGTTCCTCTGCTGTTCCTCTGCTGTTCTTCTGCTGTTCCTCTGCTGTTCTGCTGTTCCTCTGCTGTTCTGCTGTTCCTCTGCTGTTCTTCTGCTGTTCCTCTGCTGTTCTACTGTTTCATTTTTATTCACAATTTGTCTTTTTTCATTTTTGTCTATCTTTCTGTCTGTATTCTTTTTGTCTTTCTATCTGTCCTCCTGTCTTTTTTGTTTTTCTTTCTCTCTTTCTTTCTTTCTTTCTTTCTTTCTGTGCTACGTAATAACTTTTAAGCTTAAAGGGGTATAAAAACTTTTAGATGTCTGGTTCCTCTCACCACCGCACAGATCTGACTCGTTTATCTAGAACTGGGCATTTCACACCAAACCACTCTGAGTGACTTCATTAACATCTAACCACTGAATTATGCTGAAATTCTGAAAATAGAGGTGGAATTTCCCTCCGCGTCATCTCGCTTGCATGTGTGATTCATAAAAATGGACACAATTCTGGACAGAATTCAAGCTGCTACTATGTTTATCTCTGTGTTGTATTTTTATCCGTGTTTGTGGACGGCATCTTGTCCTGGCTCATCAAATACACACTGGTTGAAGGAGAAGTTTCTGGTTTTATGAAAAGACGAATAAGATCCAGAAAAACATCTCAGACTGTGTATGTGACCCTGTTTCTCCTCCAGGTCCTCCACTACAGATTGCCAGGCTATTGAGCTGGTAGTGTTAGACTGACAGGCGGTGCTTACGTTCAGCCTGTTCTATCTCTGAGGCTGACCACTGTGGTCGAGTACTGGCCGAACCAGCTGAAGACCTTTTAGCAAAAACCTCTCAGACTGCTGTTCTTCTTCTGCTGTTCTTCTTCTGCTGTTCTTCTGCTGTTCTTCTGCTGTTCTTCTGCTGTTCTTCTGCTGTTCCTCTGCTGTTCCTCTGCTGTTCTTCTGCTGTTCCTCTGCTGTTCTTCTGCTGGTCCTCTGCTGTTCCTCTGCTGTTCTTCTGCTGTTCCTCTGCTGTTCCTCTGCTGTTCCTCTGCTGTTCTTCTGCTGTTCCTCTGCTGTTCTTCTGCTGTTCTTCTGCTGTTCCTCAGCTGGTCCTCTGCTGTTCCTCTGCTGTTCCTCTGCTGTTCCTCTGCTGTTCTGCTGTTCCTCTGCTGTTCTTCTGCTGTTCTGCTGTTCTTCTGCTGTTCCTCTGCTGTTCCTCTGCTGTTCTTCTGCTGTTCTACTGTTTCAGCTTTATTCACAATTTGTCTTTTTTCATTTTTGTCTATCTTTCTTTGTCTTCTTTTTGACTTTGTCCTCATATCTTTTTTGTTTTTCTTTTTCTTTCTTTCCTTTCTTCTTCGTTTCTTTCTGTCTCACTGTCTTTGTTTTGTCTTTCTGTCAGTCCTCCTCTTTTTCTTTCTTTCTCTCTTTCTTCGTTTTGTCTTTCTGTCTGTCCTTCCCCCTTTATTTCTTTGTGTGTCCTTTCTATGTTTTTTGTCTTTCTTTTTGTCTGTCAGTCTATCTATCTGTCTGTCTTTGTTTTGTTCTGTCATCCTCTCTCTTTTATTTTCTTCTTTCTTTTCTTTTTTTCTTTTTTATTTCTTTGTCTGTCCTTTCTTTCTTTCTTTCTTTCTTTCTTTTTGTCCTCTTATGTTTTTTGTCTTTTTTTCTGTCTGTTTGTCCTCCTATCTTTTCTGTTGTTCTTTCTTTCTGTCTTCTATTATATCTTTGAGGTTGACCACTGTGGTAGAGTACTGGTCGAGGGTGCTGAAGGCCGGTACTGCTGTTCAGGCTGTTGTCCTGCTGCTTTGTTCACAGCTCTCTGTTTTCTGCTACATGCGTGTTTATGTAAGAACATTTGCAATTAAGGCCACAGTTAATTTTTCATGTCACTGAATCAGCTCTGAGTCACTGTGTTGCTGTGCTACTCTGTGTGTTCTGTTACGGAGCGGGGAATGTTAAC
The DNA here is from genome assembly GCA_021613375.1 of Megaleporinus macrocephalus. NCBI lineage: Eukaryota > Metazoa > Chordata > Actinopteri > Characiformes > Anostomidae > Megaleporinus > Megaleporinus macrocephalus. The sequence continues at coordinate 6,731,774 of CM038717.1, forward strand.
GCTAGCGTGTGTGATGAATCACAGTGCTGGAATATGCTGTTGAACATTTATAGCTATTGATTAGGTTAGTGTGTGTGTGTGTGTGTGTGGACTGAAATGTACATGCTGGTGAATTGCAGCTCTTGGCCGACCCCCTCTCTCCCTCAAGTCATAATTTAGTCTGTGTTTGAATTTCTCAGCGTATTGTTTCAGCTGGAAAACCAAATCCAGCCCGGTCGTCAGTAAAACAGCCACCGCACAGATCCTGGAATTAACGGAATTTGATGGTAAAGGACTGTTTCAGCGCTGAGGGCTGCGTGAATGAGGCACATTTAGTACAGAGAACAAACAGGAGCTCCGTTAATCTCAGCATTGACGTCCTGGTCGTGTCATCAGAGAATTAAAAAAAATCTAAACTCAGACGTGATTATCGTAACTCGGTCATTCAGCTCTGTTAACGAGCTGCTGACGAGGAGAAGCAGCTAAATCTGCATATTCACGAGTTCAGCCTACAGCAGGTTAGCCCCGCCCCTTTATGTGGAAGTTATTGGGAGTGTTTCAGCTCCTTCCTTCTTTCTCTCTTTTTTCTTTCTTTCTCTTTTTCTTTTTCCCTTTCTTTCTTTCTTACTCTTTTTTTCTTTCATTCTTTCTCTCTTTCTTTCTTTCTCTCTCTCTTTCTTTTTCTTTTTTCCTTTCTTTCTTTCTTTCCTTCTTTCTTTCATTATTTTTCTCTTTCTTTCATTATTTTTCTCTTTCTTTCTTTCTTTCTTTCTTTCTTTCTTTCTTTCTTTCATTCATTATTTTTCTCTTTCTTTCTTTCTTTCTTTCTTTCATTATTTTTCTCTTTCTTTCTTTCTTTCTTTCTTTCTCTTTCTCTTTCTCTCTTTCTTTTTCTCTTTCTTTTTCTCTTTCTTTCTTTCTCTCTTACTTTCTTTCTTTTGTTCGTTCTTTCTTTCTTTCATTCTTTTTCTTTTTTTTTCTTTCTTTCTTTCTTTCTTTCTTTCTTCCTTTATTTCTGTCTTTCATTCATTATTTTTTTCTTTCTTTCTTTCTTTCTTTCTTTCTTTCTTTCTTTCTTTCTTTCTTTCTTTTTTCTTTCCTTCTCTTTCTTTATTTTTTCTTTCCTTCTCTTTCTTTCTTTTTTTCTCTCTTTCTTTCTCTCTTTCTTTCGTTCTCTCTTTCTTTCTTGCTTTCTCGCTTACTTTCTTTGTTTCTTTCTTTGTTTTTTTACTTTTTTCTGTCTGTCTTTCTTTCTGTCTTTCTGTGGCTTCTTTTTGTCTTTCTGTCTGTCCTTTCTATATATTGTCTTTTTTTCTTTCTTTTGTCTTTTCTTCACTTTCTTTTGGTCTGTTCTTTCTATCTTTTATGTCTTTCTTTCCTTCTTTCGTCTGTCTTTTTTGTCTTTCTGTCTTCCTATTTGTTTTTCTTTCTTTCTTTCTTTCTTTCTTTCTGTGGCTTCTTTTTGTCTTTCTGTCTATCCTTTATATATTTTTGTCTGTCTTCTTTCTTATCTTCCCTTTCTTTCGGTCTGTTCTTTCGATCTTTTATGTCTTTCTTTCTTTCTGTCTTTCCTTCTTTCTTTTTGTCTGTCATTCTGTCTGACTTATCTTTTTTTCTTTCTTTCTTTCTTTCTTTCCTTCTTTCTTTCTTTCTTTCTTTCTTTCTGTGGTGGTGAGTTTGTGTGTGAAGAGGATTCTTCACGCTCCATAAACACCCTTTTTTCAACAGTTGGATAATCTCTGCATCGTCTTCCTGCCATTAGAAAAGAAAAAATCTAAATTGATAATCTGGTCATTCAGTACTGTCAGGTGGTCAGCTGACTTCAGCTTACTACCACCTAACATTCAACCTGACCCACTGAAGTCCTCCTATATCATAACGCTGCCTGTAGAAGCGTGCACAGTGGACACTATGCATGATGGGTGCTTATCCTTATGAGTTTCTTACCCTGATGCTCCCATCACCCTAGAATAAGTTCGTTCTGGACTCATCAGACCACATGACCTTCTTCCACTGATCCAGAGTCTGGTCTTAAACTGAAGTCTGTTGTAGCTTCACAAACAGGTGGTGGTGTTCTCGTGTCCACGTGTCCTCACAGCTGCATATTCCTGGAAAATCTCCAATGTTCACTATTAAACACGGCTGTCGTGTCACCCTACCCCTGTAGGTCAGCGCTGGTTTGTGTGCTGAGATTGGATTTTGCGCTGTGATGCGCTAAAGCGGTCATGAAAGCTCTTAAATTGTTGTTACAGTAAAGCTCACACTTCAAGAACTAAACCCTTCAGAATCAGGCACTGCATCAAAGCTTAGCATCAGCTTCTGAGTACTGGTCAGGGCTGTTTCTGTGGCCTTTTTTAAATTCCTGACCGGGAAACGAACCCGTCGATAATCCATTAGCTGCTGGCCTCTTGGTCGCGCGCTCCTCTGTGGGCTTTATTTTTACTCTGGAAGTGTGTGGGCTGTCTTATGAATAGTAATGGCTCTGTTTGGATTTGCCTCATTGATCTGAGGTTCGTGCTGCGCTGATAAGTGTTACTGTCTTTGTCCTGCGTTTGTGTGGGAGCGGACGCGTGACACAGAAATGTCAGCTCTGCTTAAGACAGTGAGTCACAGTGGACACAGCACCGTCTCCATGTACTCTGTTCTTCACGTAGGACGAGTGACTGCACAGTCGACCCATTTGCAGTGGGCTAATTCGGTCGCAGACCAATGGAAAAGCAGCAGCACATAGGATGTGGAATGACTGACCTTGCGATGATGTGCTTGGAGGAAACTTAGATGCATAGCATTGCATATATATATATATATATATATCGTTGCTGTCCAATGAAAACGATGTATCTCCATTTTTTTCGAATTCGAGTTTTCTACATCATTTGAACACATTGTGTGAAAATTTCATAATGAATGGACCAATAGAAGTGCTACAAACAGCCTACAAAAAATCTGGTTCCTTGTTTTTCATTGGATACCAACGATATATATATATAAATATATATACACTACCGCTCAAAAGTTTAGGATCACTTTAGAATTTAATTTCATGCAATTTTCATCCAATTCAAAAACAATACTGTCCATTTCACAATGAATGTAAGTGTATCAGATGATTTTTAAAGAATATAAATGTTTGTATTAAAGTCTATTTTTGTATAGAGGCTTATTTTGCATATAGTTCTATTATCAGTAATTCTCAGTCCTCTGTCTAAATCTCCTGGTACGACCACCAATCCAAGTTAAGGATGTTATTGGACTAATTGGTTGCTAGGACACTCTTGATCAATTGTGATGCACAGCTGAAAAACATTCTACTAATAAGTGAGTATAAAAGGGAACAACATTCTAGGTTAGTTTAGTATCTGAAGATCAGCAGTTGATGGCTTGCTGACCGACTCACAATGACCAGAAAGAAACAACTTTCTTTAGAGACTTTCTTTATATATATCTTTCTTTATATATATATTCCATACTTTGGTGGTTGCAGCATCTAGATGTCAGTGTTCAGTGGTCTAAGGAATGTTTTCAAGGCATTCTCTAAACCCACACATCCATGTGGAAGACACTCTCAACAGATTTGGGTCTGAATCCATCCTTGCAGATCACATACACCATACATGCTGATGGTCTTCTCTGGGGCGGATGGGATCCTCCAGCAAAACAATGAGACACATCACACAGCTAGAAATGTCCCACATTGGTTGGAGGAGCTGACTTCCACGTACTACCTTGGACCCCTAATTCCCCAGACTTGAACCCATGTTGAGCATCTGTGGAACCTATGTTGGCTCTATGGATTCTCCTCCACGCTCCCTCCAGCAGCTGTGGGATGCACTACAGCCAGCGTGAATCCAGATACCTGTGACCACCTACCAGGACCTTACTGAGTCTCCCAGCCCGTCTAGCTGCTTTTCATTTATTAGGTACACCTCTTGTATTAGCCCTGCTGGCTGTATAGGCGCACTTCATAGTTTTACATATATAGACTGTAGTCCATCTGTTTCTCTGTATGCTTTTTAGACTGTTCCTCAATAGTCAGGACCCCCACAGGACCACCACAGAGCAGATAGATATTATTTGGGAGGTGGGTCATTCTCATTACTGCAGTGGCACTGACTGTGGATCAGACACAGTAGTGCTGCTGCTGGAAGTGTTTAAACACCTCAGTGTCACAGTGTCCTGTGACCAGACCAGTGATGAAGGACTAGAGGATGACCAAGCTGGTGTTGGGGTCAGTGAGAAGAGCTCGTTGGTGTTCAGGGGCGTGTCTGAGGTTATAGTTGTGAACGTTCACTCAGCAGTGCCGGCTTCAGACGCAGGAGGCAGAACCAGTGAGCAGCACTCTGCGTCTGATTGGAGGAGAGACTCACAGAATTGACCGCTCAGAGGAAGATAAAGCTTACCGCAGCTCTAGGAGAGAGAGAGAGAGAGAGAGAGAGAGAGAGAGAGAGAGAGAGAAAGGGAGAAATATGGAGGAAGAAGAGGGGAGGGGTTCAGACACACCCTGCAGGGGGCTGGACTGACTCCCCCACCCTTTCCTTTGCACAATCACTCTTTCTCTTTCTGCTCGTTGTACATCCTGTACTTCACCATTGTCTCCTTCTTTATCACTCCTACTCATTCATTCCTGTTCTCTCCTTCTCTCTTTTCTTTATTGCTTTCTCCATCCCTCCAACATAACTGTTTTTCTCTACATCCTCACTCTCTCTCTCTTTCTCTCTCTCTCACACACACACACATATTCCTCACTTGTTCTTGTTTTTTTCTCTTTTCTCTTTGTCCATTCTTCTTTCTGATGTCGCTTCATAATTGCTCCTTCCCTCTCTCTATCTGTCTTTCTTTCTCCCCATCAGCTCTCTCTCTCTCTCTCTCTCTTTCTCTCTTTTTGTCTTTCTGTCTCCCCCTCTCTGTTCTCTCTTTCTCTCTCTCTCCCTCTTTCTGTGTCCCTATGTTCACTCTTTCTTCCTCACTCCTTCCCTCCCTGTTTTACTGTGCCTTTCTCTCACCCCTCTGTTCGCTTTCTCTCACCTTCTCTCTCTCTCTCCCTCCTTGACTCTCTCTCTCTCTCTCTCTCTCTCTGTCTTTCTCTCTCTCTCTTTTCATCTTTCTCCCCCCCTCTGTTCTCTCTCTCTCTCTCCCTCCCTCTTGCACTGCCCCTCTTTCTGTGTCCCTATGTCCACTCTTTTTTCCTCACTCCTTCTCTCCCTGTTTTACTGTGCCTTTCTCTCCCCCCTCTGTTCGCTTTCTCTCACCTTCTCTCTCTCTCTCCCTCCTTGACTCTCTCTCTCTCTCTCTCTCTCTGTCTTTCTCTCTCTCTCTTTTCATCTTTCTCCCCCCCTCTGTTCTCTTTCTCTTTCTCCCTCCCTCTTGCACTGCCCCTCTTTCTGTGTCCCTATGTCCACTCTTTCTTCCTCACTCCTTCTCTCCCTGTTTTACTGTGCCTCTTTTTCTCGCCCCTCTCTCTCTCTCTCTCTCTCTCTCTCTCTCTCTCTCTCTCTCTCTCTCTCTCTCTCTCTCTCTCTCTCTCTCTCTCTCTCTCTCTCTCTCTCTCTCTCTCTCTCTCTCTCTCTCTCTCTGTGAGCCCTGAGGAATGTGAGGCTTATATTACACACATGCTGCTGTCAGAGCTGCACTCAGATTTATGATGGTTTTTATTAATGAATTCAATTAAAAGCAGATCGGAGGAGTGTGTGTGTGTGTGTGTGTGAGAGTGTGTGTGTGTGTGTGTGTGTGAGTGTGTGTGTGTGCGCGTGCGTGCATCATGATGGGTCAATATACCCTCCTGTTATGTGCTGCTGTGCTTTGCTGCATGAAAGAGAATGTTCCACAGGGAAGTGCGTATGTGTAGATCCAGCCTCTCTGTTTGTTGCAGTGGGAGCGCGGACCACCCCACTTAGACCTCACTTGTGATTCAGACACAGTTGGCTTTACATAAATATAAATATGTATTCCACAATAGAGAACTACGTACTATAACATGTGTGCACCACACTCTCAGCACCAGAGAGAACCAGTCCTGACCCTGTGTCCACTAGAGAAGCTCCATTAGCCTGAGAGCCGTGATTTATCCCCTATAGCCCACTCCCCTGCCCGCTGAGGGAGGTGGTCTTCTGGTTCAGTGAAAGCTCACACACACCCGTACACCCATTAGGAGGTGCGATGAGAAGGTGAGGGAGAAGCTGGGGGCGTATCTGGGATTAACAGGCCAGGCCTTGATGGATCTTCCAGTGAGAGTCTGAAAAGCTTGAAAAGAGGTCACCTGTGGACGGTCAGCCCGAGCTGAGTGACGTAACCGAAGCCAAGGACCAACATACCAGCATAAAAACCATACAAGATATCATGAATATGTTATTGTGAGAGAAGTAGATCAGATCTTGATCCAGTTTGAAGAACAAAGTTAGGTTCCAGATTTCTCCTGGACACCCCAGACATTGTATGAATGTGTTCAGTTCCTTCAGCAGCAAATCTTGATTTAGCTTAATGAAGAACTGAGCAGTCAAAGCAGGTATTAGATGAAAACTGTAAATAATACTGGGTTGTTTATGGAAGGAGAAGCTTGGAAAGGGTTAAATAAACACACTGACGTATGTAAAAGCATTACTTTACTCTATTAATACTGATTAATATTTAAATAATAAAGTGTTTACTGAGCAAATAAGAGCTTCTTGTCTGGAAAAATAGCTTTTTATATATAATCATGTGCCCAAGTGCCCAGAACGTTGGCTCAGTACTGTATCTGATATCAGTGTAAAGTGATATTAGACATTCTCTCATTGATCCTGCAGGTGGGAACAATCACATCATGATTGATGAGGTCATTCTAGGGGGTTGAATCAGGAATCAGAAAGAAAAAGGCAGTGCGTGTGGTACCTAAGGGTCAGAGAGAGCTGTGAGTGAGAGAGACCCCCCCCAACCCTTTTCACCCCCGGCTGTGGCGTGAGGCTGAGTGGAGTGAGGTCGGGGGGTTATCTGCTGTAATGGAGCATGCTTGTGACTGTGTCTTCCACAGACAGCTGGACCCCAGAGGAGGAGAGGGGGCATTGTTCTCACTCACGAGGCCAAATCTCAACAAGACAGAATGGATGGGGGTGGGGGTGACTGAGGAGGGGGCTTACATGGAACAGTAAATACGTAGAGCGAGAGAGAGAGAGAGAGAGAGAGAGAGGAAGTGGGATGAAGAACTAAACCGCATGCTGATTTCCCACACCCCCTCCCTCCTACTCTCTAATACCCATCTTTCCCTGGGTCAGTGATTGTGAATCATGTGAGTGTTCATGTACACACACACACACACACACACACAGGTTTGTATGTATATATATATATATATATATATATATATATATATATATATATATATATATATATATATATATATACCTTCCTGTATCTACACTCACTGTCCACTGTATCAGCTCCACTGACCACTCTGTTTACTTTATTACTCTGTTCTTTAATGATCAGGACCCCCACAGGACCACCACAGAGCAGATACTATTAGGAAGGTGGGTCATTCTCAGCACTGCAGTGACACTGACGTGGTGGTGGTGGTGTGTTAGTATGTGTGTTGTGCTGGTGTGAGTGGATCAGACACAGCAGTGCTGCTGCTGGAGTGTTTAAACACTGTGTCCACTCACTGTCCACTCTATTAGACACTCCTACTACTTGCTGGTCCACCTTGTAGATGTAAAGTCAGAGACAGTAGCTCATCTGCTGCTGCACAGTTTGTGTTCCTCTAGTCCTTCATCATCAGTGGACACAGGACGCCGCCCACAGGACACTGCTGTCTGGATAGTTTTGGTTGGTGGACGATACTCTGTCCAGCAGTGACACTGAGGTGTTTAAACACTCCAGAAGCACACACTAACACACCACCTTCACGTCAGAGGCACTGCAGTGCTGAGAGTGATCCACCTCTCTAATAGTACCTGCTCTGTGGTGGTCCTGTTGGGGTCTTGACCAAAGTATACAGAGAAACAGATGGACTGTAATTATAGAACTACAAAGTGCTCCTATATGATAATCACACACATTGAAATCAGTGGCTGTCCACTAGTAGGACTGAGGGTCCGGCATGCTAGCTTGTGCTCTATACTTCGATGCATTTGAGTGGTCATACAGAGGGAATGTGGGTCATGTGAAGCCCCCTGACTCCCTCCCAAGCTATTGTTCGGTCCAAGTGGAGTGTGGCAGCCTCACTGCTTCTCAGGTAGTCTTTAGTGGTCTCCTTAGTGGTCCCCTCACCTCCTGCTGGATTTTATTTCTTTTTTTTTCTTGGCAGGATGTTTGCTGATGTCTCCTGTGAGGTGTCAGCATGTGTGCGCCTGTGTGTGCATGTGTGCTGCGTGAGCACCTGTGGCGCGCCTCCAGCTTCTGTAAACAATGTGCTGAAAAGTTTTCATGCTGATTCAATGTTTGTTCTGAGCAGCGTGAGCAGACCGGGCGTCTGGGCCTCTGTTCAGGTTTATAATCGACTTCCTTTCAGCGCGTGTTGACATTTGCAGGGAGAGGGAGGTCCTGACACATTCCACTCGGCCACATTTTTCACACTATCCACTCTCCTCCCATGGAAACTGAACGTTATGAGGTCAGTCATGGGCAGTGACGGTGGACGGTGTGCTGGATAAAAGTCCTTAAGAGTTTGACAGCATGCTGTGGATGTGAAGAAGTGACTGCAGTGTGTTTGTTTTTTTTTTTATAAGGTTTAAAGGAGGGCTATAACAACTACTGTGATATACAGTGTTCCAAAATCAGTGATCACACGTTTGCAGTCATTAACAACCTATAAATACAAAACGATTAATGTTTTTTAGAAGGTATAGGATTCACTTGCATAAGGAAAGGTGAAAATCCAGGGAAAATAAGTGTAATTACTGAAATTATAATGTAATTTGATAGTAAACATTATATAAAAAATATAGTTATAATTACATTTTTTTTTGTTTTATATGATGTTTTGTAAGATAAAATTTAGACATGAGACAATGCTGAAGAACTTCCATATAGAACCTCTAAATTAGTAATTTCAGTTTTGACTCACATGTTCTTTAGGGTTCTTACTTAAGGCTCTTCAGAGTTTGAGATGGACTGACCAGTGGTGATTAGCCAATAGCCAATACCAGTTGAGGGCAGAGCTGGACTGTCATACTGCTACGCAGCTGATGCCAGCATGCTTTCTGTCAGCTTTCTGTATGAGACCTGCAGTTTCAGTTTTGTGGTCAAAAGTCAAAAGGTCAGAAATTTCTATCTAGTGTTCGGATGAGGTACTGCAGGGTCCTGGTGCATATGTTTTACAGCTGATTTCCATCCATCCATCCATCCATCCATCCATCCATCCATCCATCCATCCATCCATCCATCCATCCATCCATCCATCCATCCATCCATCCATCCATCCATCCATCCATCCATATGTGTGTGTGTGTAGATAGGGGCAGTCGTGACTGAAGTGCCCTTGAGCAAGGCACCTAACCCCTGACTGCCCCCCGGGTGCTGTGGTGTAGGGCTGCCCACCGCTCTGGGCTAGTGTGCTCACTGCCTACTAGCGTGTCTGTATATGTGTGTATATGTGAGTTTCACTGCACAGATGGGTAAAATATGGAGATCTTGAATTAATTTCCCTCTGGAATCAGTAATGTATATATGTATCTGTGTGTATATATATATATATATATATATATATATATATATATATATATATATATATATATATATATATATATATAAAAAAAATTTCTAGGTAGACTTTGTATTGCCCACACATGACAGAGCTCAGAGGCTCAGAGCAGTGAGCTCATATGAGTTCGGATGCAACCGCGCGGACTGCTGCCGGGACTCTTTGTACCACAGACAGTTATTTTACGAGATGCCGGCGATTAAAACCAGAGCGTATCGATCCATCTGGCAAAACGCTGTTGATGATGACTGTGATAAAACATTAATAAGACAGTAGTTGTGGGTAAAAGCCTGGCGTGCTGCTGCATTAGGGCCTGGCTAGTAGCTGGACGCGATATTAGAAGTCTCTGTTGTCTCGTAACGCCATGGCTGCGTGTGTTTGGCTCCAGGCTCATGTATCCTGGGTGGATTCTGCTGCCTGATGGTGCGCCTGCTCATTAATCATTGATGGCTGTACGTTAGGGCTGTCTGTCTGCCCTGCATCAGTGCCTGCCCACCCCAGTACATGCGCACACAAACGCAACAGCCCTCACAGGGGGGGGTGGTGAGTTACAGTAGAGCACCAGCACCACCCCTCGTTCTGCTCCAGGGCTCTATAAACCAGACACAGAGGATCAGACTCATGAAAAAGTAATGCGCTGGACACATTTCAGACCCAAAAAGCAGCAGGAGTGCACCTGAAATTTTGGGTAGTGGGGCCAGTGCTAGTGCTGGACAGTCCACAGACTGTAAGCTGTTATAGTGGGGTTGGGATGAAATGCATATTTCTGCTTTATATCTCTTCTTTTGTCGTTCTTGTACTTAGTTGTAGTCCTGGTTTGTCTGTATATAGCCTGAAATTTATTGTATGTATTTGATTTATTAGGATTAGAAACGTTAGACCTACAAAAATAGGCATATATATGATGCATATAGTGTCAGTCTTGTTTTGCAAGTAGTCCAAAGATCCTCCCGCATCACTAAGTGGCTCCACTGAACTGGGGGCCCATTCTGTTTTACTGTTCTCCACCAAACTGAATTATTGATTTGTTTTTATGTGGCTGTTGTGGCTGCACTTTGAAAATCTGACACTATTGTTTGGTTTGTACTGTCGCACCTGCCGGCTGTGACTGTTGACTCGTCTTTCCAACGCTGTACGTTTCACTGTAACATCATTTGTTGAACCATTGGTCCTAAAATTTTCATGCATCTTATTGGTGGAAACCTACAGCTTTGTTTGTTTGTTTTCATTTTGGCCGACATTCATTGTGTTACATTTGAGTCGCATGTTAATTACAGTAAACATTTCCTACTGAGCCATAAACTTCAGCAATAAACTAACATCAACAATCAACAAATAATATTAATTACACACAATACACTGGATATTCTGGTGTTTGGTCCCGACCTTTAATCCTGAAACATGGCTCCGGTCCATTTCCACCTCCAGTCATAGCTAACTAGACAACTACAGATGTTGAAACTAGAGATGGAAAGATCTCAATTCCTATCTGAACCACTAGGTGGAAACACAAACCCTTTCATTTTCCACAGACTGACTAAAGCGGCGCCTCGCCAGAACAGTTTTCCTTTGCGTTGCGTCCGTCTGGCAGCTTGTTACCGTATGTGACACAGACTCATCCAGAGCGTTTTTAAAATCGGTAAAATTAACGTGTCTCGTTGAGGAACCAAGACAAAGACATTTAACTCTACTAATCAGATACAGCACTTCAGAGACACCACACAGCTGAATACAGTGAGTATCAGTAAACAGCAGATCTAGCACACACAGCTACCACAAAACAAACAACCCAGAACACCTACAGACCAGATCTGACCAGTACAAACAGAACAGCAGCAGTAATTCAATATTCTACATTTAATGATTACAGATTTAGTTTAAAATAACAGAGTCTGAGTTTAATGACTGCAGCTTTGACTGCATTTATTTAATTAGCTTTTTTTGTTTTAAATTAAGAGTATAAATGTAATGATTGCAGTTTTGGGGATATTTGTTTGATTTACTTTGTTTATTTACTGTTAATTTTGTTAAAAATATTATACTGTTTCACATAAAAATGGTAATAAACCAGTATAGACCATGTTTCATGACCTGCTTGCGCTAAAATAACTACATGTAGCCCTGCTGTGGCATATAGCCCCGCCCTGTATCGGTATCGGCTATTGGCCGATCGCGCTGGAAGGTGAAAGGCGATCGGAATCGGCCTCAAAAACGCTGATCGGTCCATCTCTACAATCAACAAATAATATTAATTACACACAATTACACTGGATATTTTGGTGTTTTGTCCCGACCTTTAATCCTGAAACATAGCTCTGGTCCATTTCCACCTCCAGTCACAGGTAACTAGATGACTACAGATGTTAGAACCACTGCGAGTGACCTAACATAAGAAGGAACGTGTCTCAGTGGCCCTCTCGGCCTTATGCAACACGTAGCACTTGACTGTTCAACCTGGAGGTCTTCAAGAACCCCAATTGAGGTCATCACACAATCCCTATTTCTAGGCTTTGTCTGATGACACTGACTCTGTGGTTTAAGGTGGACCCCTCTGTAGTGAGAGAACAGCAAAACATACAGCCAGACCAACGGTGTAGGTCATCTATGGTGATCCACTAAACCCACATGATAAAACACAACCATGCAACTGTGACTAACGAACATCAGCATTAATAATATTATAACATAAATAGTCATTTTTAGAGAGTGTAGAGAGTGCATGCCTCCCATTGGCCTCTTTGCTTGGCCGTGTGCAGGGCCACGCCCCTCGACAGCCAGTAGCAGGACCCTGCAGTACTATTGAACGCTCTCCTACACTCCTCTAAAATTTCCACGCAATGTAAAAAGCATGAACGCAGTCCTGTTTCTAGGCTTTGACTAATGATGCTAACTCTGTTGTTTAAGGTGGACCCCTCTGTAGTGAGAGAAGCCTTGAGAAGCCATGATTTGGACCAGGAGAAGTGCTCTTTATTCGTATACAGCCAAGCCAACGGTGCAGGTCACCACAGCTCATCATCTCTGGTGATCAACTAAACCCACATGATAAAACACAACCATGCAACTGTGACTAACGAACATCAGCATTAATAATATTATAACATAAATAGTCATTTTTATAGAGTGTAGAGAGTGCATGCCTCCCAGGGGCCTCTTTCCTTGGCCATGTGCAGGGCCACGCCCCTCGACAGCCAGTGGTGGAACACAACAGTACTATTAAACGCTCTCCTACACTCCTCTAAAATTTCCACGCAATGTAAAGCATGAACACAGTCCTGTTTCTAGGCTTAATCTGATGATGCTGACTTGTTTAAGGTGGACCCCTCCGTAGTGAGAGATGTGAGTAGCCATGATTTCCACCACTAGAGGTTCTCTTTATTCGTATACAGCCAAGCCAACGGTGTAGGTCACCACAGCTCATCATCTCTGGTGATCAACTAAACCCACATGATAAAACACAACCATGCAACTGTGACTAACGAACATCACCATTAATAATATTATAACATAAATAGTCATTTTTATAGAGTGTAGAGAGTGCATGCCTCCCATTGGCCTCTTTCCTTGGCCATGTGCAGGGCCACGCCCCTCGACAGCACCATGGTCAGTAGCAGGACACTGCAGTACTATTGAACGCACTCCTACACTCCTCTAAAATTTCCACGCAATGTAAAAAGCATGAACGCAGTCCTGTTTCTAGGCTTCATCTGATGACGTTGACTCTGTTGCTTAAGGTGGACCCCTCTGTAGTGAGAGATGTGAGTAGCCATGATTTGGACCAGGAGAAGTGCTCTTTATTCGTATACAGCCAAGCCAACGGTGCAGGTCACCACAGCTCATCATCTCTGGTGATCAACTAAACCCACATGATAAAACACACCATGCAACTGTGACTATCGATCATATTAAACAACATAAATAGTCATTTTTTATAGAGTGTAGAGAGTGCATGCCTCCCAGGGGCCTCTTTGCTTGGCCATGTGCAGGGCCACGCCCCTCGACAGCCAGTAGCAGGACCCTGCAGTACTAGTGAACTCTCTCCTACACTCCTCTAAAATTTTAATGCAATGTAAAAAGCATGGAAAGCATGTCTGATGAAGCTGACTCTGTTGTTTTTAAGGAGGACCCCTCCGTAGTAGTGTGTGCAGAGATGGTTCATTGGCTCTCAAGCCAGTGAAGTGGAATGTGGCCAGGCGTGACTGGCGATAAATGCTGGAAACAGTGGAATAGTACCACTCGTTTTTTTCCGGTTCCCCCCGGATGGGATGGAAAGGCGCAGAGGTGGAGGAGTGCTGTGATTTCCCCTTTCAGCTGATCTACGCTCAGGCCGTGTCTGGGACAGCGAGGGAAGGAGGTGTGTACCATCTAGAAGGTACCATTTTCAGACCGTTTATAAATGGTTTCTAAACGGCTCTCAGTTTATTAATGGCTATTACGTCGGTTGTGAAAATATTGTATTCCTGGTCATATATACCTTCAAGCCAATACGGGGCTGTTATCTCTGGAGAACGCTGTGTTGTCCCCAGGTGATATCTAAGTGATATCATGTAGTATTTGCCCCGGGGTTGTTGAAAGAGCCCTAAAAGCCCCTCCTGCTATTTGGCTATCAGCAGTGTGGATATAGATTCTTTTGCCTTCTCCTGCTCCTCCTTCACGCACCAAACTACCTCCCCCATCCCATGGAGAGATTACTGGAGCGCATAGCGCCCTCGGGGGAATATTTGTGTTCTTGCTGCAGAGAGCTAAAAATATCCCAGCACTGATCTACGTGCTCGCAGGGGAGGGGTTCCCACTCAGGTTCTTGAAGACCTCCAGGTTGAACAGTCAAGTGCTACGTGTTGCATAAGACCGAGAGGGCATCTGAGACACGTTCCTTCTTACGTTAGGTCACTCGCAGTGGTTCTAACATCTGTAGCCATCTAGTTAGCTGTGACTGGAGGTGGAAATGGACCAGAGCTATGTTTAAGGATTGAAGGTCGGGACAAAACACCAAAATATCCAGTGTATTGTGTGTAATTAATATTATTTGTTGATTATTGATGGGTTTATTGCGGAAGTATATATATATATATATATATATATATATGTGTTGTTTAAAAGCATTTATCTGATCTATAATTGTATTTTCACCAGTAAAAACATCAGATCTGATTAGAACAGATGTAAATAATCATATATACAATACAAAGTAACATGAATATCTTATTGTGAGAGAAGTAGATCAGATTTTGAGCTGTCAAAGCAGGTATTAGATGAGAACTGTAAATAATACTGGGTTGTTTCCACAAGGAGAAGCTTGGAAAGGGTTAAATAAACACACTGACATATGTAAAAGCTCTACTTACTCTATTAATACAATTAATACTTCAAATAAAGTGTTTGGCTGAGCAAATAAAATCTAGTCTCCCATCTAGCTTTTTAAATATAATAATGTAAATATAAATATATAAATAAAAATTGGCTTGTGTCCAACAAACGAGTTATTATAATGGGAGGTTTCTAATACGGCAGTAGAGCCAGCTATCTATCCTCGTTCACCAGTTCATTAGATCCACTTACCATATAGCTGCACTCTGTAGTTCTACACTTCGAAATTAGAGACCATCTGTTTCTCTGCTTAGTTTCTTACCTCCCCTCTTTACATGGTCAGGACCCCCACTGAGCAGGTATTGTTTGGGTGGTCAATTAATCCCAGCACTGCTTTGACACTGCTTTGTGCTAGCGTGTTAGTGTTGTTGGAGCTTTCCAACAGCTCATTGTCACTGCTGGACTGATAACAGTCCACCAACCACAAGCATCTAGTCAACGGTGTCCTGTGACCAGAAACTGACCACTGATGCAGCCCAAGTTGTGCAGCAGAAGATGAGGCACTGTGGTATCTGATCTATGTGCAGTGTTACTAGCGTGCTCAGATAACACCTGCTCAATGGTGGTCCTCTGGGAGTCTTGGTCATTGATGAATGAGGCTAAGACAGGTTCCTGGGGAATCAGACTGCATCAGACTGCACCAGGTGGACAGTTGTTCAGCATCAGACTGCATAGGATGGGCAGTTGTTCAGCATCAGACTGCACCAGGTGGACAGTTGTTCAGCATCAGACTGCACCAGGTGGACAGTTGTTCAGCATCAGACTGCATCGGATGGCCAGTTGTTCAGCATCAGACTGCACCGGATGGGCAGTTGTTTAGCATCAGACTGCATCGGATGGGCAGTTGTTTAGCATCAGACTGCATCGGATGGCCAGTTGTTCAGCATCAGACTGCACCGGATGGGCAGTTGTTTAGCATCAGACTGCATGGGATGGGCAGTTGTTTAGCATCAGACTGCACCAGATGGGCAGTTGTTCAGCATCAGACTGCGCCGGATGGGCAGTTGTTCAGCATCAGACCGCACAGGATGGGCAGTTGTTCAGCATCAGACCGCACAGGATGGGCAGTTGTTCAGCATCAGACTGCACAGGATGGGCAGTTGTTCAGCATCAGAATGCACCGGATGGACAGTTATTTAGCATCAGACTACACAGGATGGGCAGTTGTTCAGCATCAGACAGCACAGGATGGGCAGTTGTTCAGCATCAGACCGGTTGGGATGGGCAGTTGGGATGGGCAGTTGGTCAGCATCAGACCACACAGGATGGGCAGTTGTTCAGCATCAGACCACACAGGATGGGCAGTTCTGCAGCATCAGACAGTACAGGATGGACAGTTGTTTAGCATTAGATTACACAGGATGGGCAGTTGTTCAGCATCAGACCGGTTGGGATGGGCAGTTGGTCAGCATCAGACCACACAGAATGGGCAGTTGTTCAGAATCATATAGTACAGGTTGGGAAGTTGTTCAGCATCAGACCACACAGGATGAGCAGTTGTTCAGAATCATATAGTACAGGATGGGCAGTTGGTCAGCATCAGACCACACAGGATGGGCAGTTGTTCAGCATCAGACCGCACAGGATGGGCAGTTATGTAGCATCAGGTTGGGCAGTTGTTCAGGCCCCTCCCCCTTTTTTTCCTTCAGCAGTTCGGCTTATTCACAGCAACATGAGATGGAATTGAGTTTATTGCCACAGTTTAATCTGATAACTAGTAGAGACTGTGAGCATAGTGGCTCTTTTCCTGCACTGGAGCTGCTCGCAGCTGTGACAGCAGTGATGGAGGCCCTGCTAAACGGCCTGAAATAGCGAGCGCTGCCTCCCCACTAGGCCCCCGCGATGCAAGCCCACTGGAGCTCCTGATTCTTCCTCATGAACGCTTGTTTCGAGAGCAGACAGCGATTTCCTCTAATTACTGCCCCTGTCATATGCGTTCTGTTCTCCTCACACTTCTGTACGTTACATTCCATATAATTACATCCAGCTCAGCCGTTCAGCCCCGCGAGCGTAGGCCTTCATCTTAACGCCGCCCCGTCCCCACTTCTACACAGTGCGCTCGGTGTAGTGTGTGTGGATGATCCTCTGGAGAGGTGCAGAGCGTGGGCAGCTGACCTGCAGTAACCTCTCCGTGGATTGATGCTCCTTCTCAATGTGTCAGTGTGCACAGCAGCTAATGAAGGATAAACTCGGATACTGTGGGGGGAAGACTGAAGGATTATTCCGGGTCCAACCCCCCAAGGAGGTGGCAAGAAACAGTTCTCAGATCAACAGGAAGAACCTTGTTGGAGGAACCAGGCTTGAAAAGGGAACCCATCAGTAACATCAGAGTAGCAGTGACAACCAGCTCAGTGTCTGTGAGCCAGGAGAAGAAACGTCTGATTAGTTTGTCAAAGCAGGAGAAGAAACTAAGTGACTAAGTGGTCAGCATCAGACAGTATAGGATGGGCAGTTGTTCAGCATCAGACAGGATAGGCAGTTGTTCAGCATCAGACAGTACAGGATAGGCAGTTGTTCAGCATCAGACAGTATAGGATGGGCAGTTGTTCAGCATCAGACAGTACAGGATAGGCAGTTGTTCAGCATCAGACAGTACAGGATGGGCAGTTGTTCAGCATCAGACAGTATAGGATGGGCAGTTGTTCAACATCAGACAGTACAGGATGGGCAGTTGTTCAGCATCAGACAGTACAGGATAGGCAGTTGTTCAGCATCAGACAGTACAGGATGGGCAGTTGTTCAGCATCAGACAGTATAGGATGGGCAGTTGTTCAACATCAGACAGTACAGGATGGGCAGTTGTTCAGCATCAGACAGTACAGGATGGGCAGTTGTTCAGCATCAGACAGTATAGGATGGGCAGTTGTTCAACATCAGACAGTACAGGATGGGCAGTTGTTCAGCATCAGACAGTATAGGATGGGCAGTTGTTCAGCATCAGACAGTATAGGATGGGCAGTTGTTCAGCATCAGACAGTACAGGATGGGCAGTTGTTCAGCATTAGACAGTATAGGATGGGCAGTTGTTCAGCATCGGACAGTATAGGATGGGCAGTTGTTCAACATCAGACAGTACAGGATGGGCAGTTGTTCAGCATCAGACAGTATAGGATGGGCAGTTGTTCAGCATCAGACAGTATAGGATGGGCAGTTGTTCAGCATCAGACAGTACAGGATGGGCAGTTGTTCAGCATTAGACAGTATAGGATGGGCAGTTGTTCAGCATCAGACAGTATAGGATGGGCAGTTGTTGAGCATCAGACAGTACAGGATAGGCAGTTGTTCAGCATCAGACAGTATAGAATGGGCAGTTGTTGAGCATCAGACAGTACAGGATGGGCAGTTGTTCAGCATCAGACAGTAGAGGATGGGCAGTTGTTCAGCATCAGACAGTACAGGATAGGCAGTTGTTCAGCATCAGACAGTATAGGATGGGCAGTTGTTCAGCATCAGACAGTATAGGATGGGCAGTTGTTCAGCATCAGACAGTATAGGATGGGCAGTTGTTCAGCATCAGACAGTACAGGATAGGCAGTTGTTCAGCATCAGACAGTACAGGATAGGCAGTTGTTCAGCATCAGACAGTATAGGATGGGCAGTTGTTGAGCATCAGACAGTATAGGATAGGCATTTGTTCAGCATCAGACAGTATAGGATAGGCAGTTGTTCAGCATCAGACAGTATAGGATGGGCAGTTGTTGAGCATCAGACAGTACAGGATGGGCAGTTGTTCAGCATCAGACAGTAGAGGATGGGCAGTTGTTCAGCATCAGACAGTATAGGATAGGCAGTTGTTCTGCATCAGACAGTACAGGATGGGCAGTTGTTCAGCATCAGACAGTATAGGATGGGCAGTTGTTCAGCATCAGACAGTATAGGATGGGCAGTTGTTCAGCATCAGACAGTATAGGATGGGCAGTTGTTCAGCATCAGACAGTACAGGATAGGCAGTTGTTCAGCATCAGACAGTACAGGATAGGCAGTTGTTCAGCATCAGACAGTATAGGATGGGCAGTTGTTGAGCATCAGACAGTATAGGATAGGCATTTGTTCAGCATCAGACAGTATAGGATAGGCAGTTGTTCAGCATCAGACAGTATAGGATGGGCAGTTGTTGAGCATCAGACAGTACAGGATAGGCATTTGGTCTGCATCAGACAGTACAGGTTAGGCAGTAGGTCTGCATCAGACAGTATAGGATAGGCAGTTGTTCAGCATCAGACAGTACAGGATAGGCATTTGGTCTGCATCAGACAGTACAGGTTAGGCAGTAGGTCTGCATCAGACAGTACAGGATGGACAGTTGTTTAGCATCAGACAGTGCAGCATGGGCACTTGTTTAGCATCAGACAGTACAGATTGGGCAGTAGGTCTGCATCAGACAGTACAGTATAGGCAGTTGGTCTGCATCAGACAGTACAGGTTGGGCAGTTGGTCTGCATCAGACAGTACAGTATAGACAGTTGGTCTGCATCAGACAGTACAGTATAGACAGTTGGTCTGCATCAGACAGTACAGTATAGACAGTTGGTCTGCATCAGACAGTACATATGGGTAATGATGGAATATTTATTAGAATAAATAAAGAATAAATACTGTAATCAGTATAAACATGATTTATTCATTAATTTATTTATTTTTAGATAAGTTAAGTATCTTGGTGCATCAGATACCTCCACAGAAACACTCACTTGGATATATGATTGGCCAGGAATCTCAGAGTAAAGATTGTGATTGGTCAGAGGGCTCATTTACATATTGCATCCTACTGTGAAGCCAGTATTGCAAAGGACAGCAGCACAATCAGAATTAACAAACATAGCAGTGAATGATTTTAACAGTGGACGTATGAAAAGTGTACAAAGCTTTTACTGCACGTACTCCTGAAAATAGAAAGCAATCAAGTAAACCAAGCAGTGCTTTTACTGTAAGTGTGTTCTGGTAGAACACTGATGAGGGTTAATTCACTAAAGTACAGCACAGAACAAACTAGGCAGACCTGGTCCTGTGTCACAGCCTTAAATCCAGCCTGCAGGTTCATAATTGAGGGCTGTAAAGGTAAACCCTAATCCTGGACCACTGGTGACGTCCTGAATGACGGTAAAAAAGAGAAATAAATCGGTCACCAAGTTCTGGCTGCAAAAAAGTCACCAAAAATAATCTGGATTTCTTCTTCTAGGCTGTTGGTAATTGCTGGATTGGTGGGTGATTTATGGACGGGTGTGTCTGCTGTCTCTGGGTTGTGTGCACTCTCTTCCCCTCTCTCTCTCTCTTCCAGACTCACACCCACTGCTCTGAATGGGACCTTTGTGAGAGGACACATAGCCCTAGTGCTCTTCACTGCTGGGCTGCTTCGGAATCATTGAATTGAGCTTCCTTTCCTCTTGGATTTCCTGGGTTTTGCCTGATCTGGTAGCCACTGTGACAGTTTTACCAGTCTGAGCCCAGTTTCCCAAAGAAGTATGTAGTATTAAAAGCACCTTAACTGGTAGAGAGAGTGTTCAGATGAAATGAAGGGACGTTTTCATTCAGCTGCTGGACACCGTGTCCAGTTCCAGCTCTCTAGGATAGTGTTTTTTGCATAACCCGGTCCAGGCGGTCCATATTTTTGCTCCAACCTAACCTAACTGGAAGGCCCTGAGGACCAGGTTGGGAAAAGCACTGCTGATCTACGCCCCTCCCACAAATGTCTTCTTTTGATGTAACTGCTGGGAATGGATTTACAGAACGTTGGCCAACGTTCAGCCTAACGAGGAACTGTTAGTGCACGTGGTTTGGGGTTGCCGGCCCGCCTTGTTAATCGAAACTAGGCATGTTTTGACAATGAACAATTTGCTGCCCTGCTAATATCAGCATACCCATGCATACCAATGCAGGATGATTGAAAGGTACATTGACCACTCAGCAACTCCCAGCAGCCCTCAGCGTTTTTCCATTAAAGCATTAAATTAAACCCAGAGGAAATCCTCAAGATGCCATAGGAGGTGACATGTGGCTTGACGTTTACATAGAGAAAGGCATTCAGGAGTAAATCCTTTGAAAGAAACAGGCAACTAGAGGTTGTATGAAGTCAACAGCTTTGATAAACTGTGGTAAACTAATCGACCAATCAGGGATGATGGCATAAATTAAAGCAACAGGTGGGTTTAGGAGTCTGTCTAGGAATCAGAGATGAGGCCAAACTTCAGAATTCAGAGAAGTGTGACCCAACAGGGTCTGAATCACACTGCTAGTCGTCAGGGAACCAGAGATACAGGCACCAGAACCTCACAAGTTTGCATCCGGGTCCGTAAGCGGACTTGCAAAGATGCCTGGCCGAGCTGGGAGAGGCATTGTTTTGAATTGTAGTCTTCGGGAAAATGTCTGATCTTTGAAGCTCTATAGATCAGTTATAATGATGCCAAACTTGACAGGTTGAGATTGAATAGGTTTTTCTTTGTGGGCTCAGCTGTTAGTTTAGCAATTAGCTCAGATTTAGCTGATGGTGCTTTCCACTAGGGGTGTAAGAAAATATCGAAAATATCGAATATCGGGATATTATGTTTGGTGATACAGTATCGATACACAGATTCCTGGCAGACAGTTACTCACTGACCATTAGATGGCAGTGTTGTAATCCATTTTCAGCTCCACTCCAACATTAACAAGCAGCACAAGGGCGCAATGCTATTGTAAGTATTGGCAAACCTGTTCATATAGTGGTGTGTTTTAATAGTAGGATTTGAAAAATATGCAGTATATCACTTTGCTTAAGTATCGCAATATATCGTGATATACTGAATCGTGACCGCTGTATCATGATACGTATTGTATCGCCAGGTTCTTGCCAATACAAAGCCCTACTTTCCACCTAGAAGGTAGGTGAGGGTAGTGTCACTGCAGTGGTGGCTGGAATAGCCTCTATGGTGAGTAGTAGCTGTGCTGGAGGTGAACTGCAGTACCAGCCTGTTATCCATCATGAGCAGGGCAGCTTCAGCCTCAGACCTGCAGTGGAAGCCGAAAGGGAATACAGCTCATTTGCACTGTGGCATGAATCTTCAGGCACCACAGTTCTTCTTCTTAGGTCACTGAAGAATGCGTACATGAAGAATCAGAATTGAGAACTAATTGCCTTGTGTGTTTGCTCACCGAGGACTTTGACCTCCACATTTAACCCATCAGGGCAGTGAAACACCCACACACACGAACACTAGGGTGCAGTGAGAAGGGCCCGGAGTGGTGGGCAGCCCTATCCACAGTGCCCGGGGAGCAGTTGGGGGTTAGGTGTCTTGCTCAAAGGCACTCCGATCCTGTCCTGGCGATTCAGTCAGGGGAACAGTAACTTCCAGCCGTTTCATTAAAGGGTGTCCAGTCTTGTCCAATATGGAACCAGACGTCCACCTTTTAAAAGCTCCTTCACAGAAAGTTATTACATGCACTGATTATAAATATGCTGCCTGGTGTCTGAGACGTTGTTTTATGATAGCTCTGTGATAAAGTTTTTAATTAATCCCTGGTGGAGGGATACACGCAGGCCGAAGCAAAACAGTCCCCTAAACAGAATGGGTTTTTTTTCTGATCAGCTTTGATGTGAAACTCAGGAGGCGTGTGTACGTTCACTGGTTTGAATTAAAATGACTATAACGTGTTGTAGACTCCTGGTTCCTGTTAGCATCACAGTTTCTCTACTGTGAACCATTTCCCTCTAAACCACTCTGAATGAGTTAGTTTACACCTCAACCATTAAAGTAATGCAGAATTTTAGAAAGTTTGATGGAATTCCCCTTTAAGCCGGGCCTGGTTCAGGCTCGCTCACTCCTTGATGTGACCTTGATGTGTGTCGTAAATGTTTTATTTGTGCGAGTGTGAGTGAGTGTGCCCCTCTACATGTCCTTGAAAATGCAGTGTGTGTGTGTGTGTGTGTGTGTGTGTGTGTGTGTGTGTGTGTGTGTGTGTGTGTGTGTGTGTGTGTGTGTGTGTCATAGTCTCATGTACACATCTGGCAGATGGTAGAGATGCAGATATTCTATAGCACAATTTCTCTCTCTTTCTCTCTCTCTCTCTCTCTCTCTCTCTCCACCTCTCTCAATTTTCTCTCTCTGTCTCTCCCTCTCTCTCCTACTCCTTTTCTCCCTCTTACCCCTCATCTCTCTCTCTCTCTCTCTCTTACTATCTCTCTAGCTCTCCTGCTCTTACTCTCTATCTATTACTATTTATCTCTACCTCTCTCCATTTTCTCTCTCTCTCTCTCTCTCTCTCTCTCTCTCCACCTCTCTCAATTTTCTCTCTCTGTCTCTCCCTCTCTCTCCTACTCCTTTTCTCCCTTTTACCCCTCATCTCTCTCTCTCTCTCTCTCTCTCTTACTATCTCTCTAGCTCTCCTGCTCTTACTCTCTATCTATTACTATTTATCTCTACCTCTCTCCATTTTCTCTCTCTCTCTCTCTCTCTCTCTCTCTCTCTCCATTTTCTCTCTCTTACTCTATTACTTTCTCTTACTCCTTATCTCTCTCTCTCTTACTATCTCTCTAGCTCTCCGCTCTTACTCTTTATCTCTGTCTCCATTTTCTCTCTCTCTGTCTCTCTCTCTCTTACTCACTATCTACCTCTCTTCATTTTCTCTCTCTGTCCCTCTCTCTCCTACTTCTTATCTCTCTCTTACTCTCTCTCTTACCCCTCATCTCTCTTTCATACTCTCTATCTCTCTTACTCTATCTCTCTATCTCAATTTTCTCTCTCTCTATCTCACTCTCTACCTCTATCTCCATTTTCTCTCTCTCTCTTACCCCTCATCTCTCTTTCATACACTCTATCTCTTTTACTCTATCTCTCTATCTCCATTTTCTCTCTCTCTTTCTCTCACTCTATACCTCTATCTCCATTCTCTCTCTCTCACTCTCTCTCTTACCCCTCATCTCTCTTTCATACACTCTATCTCTTTTACTCTATCTCTCTATCTCCATTTTCTCTCTCTCTCTTTCTCTCACTCTATACCTCTATCTCCATTCTCTCTCTCTCACTTACTCTCTCTCTTACCCCTCATCTCTCTCTTTCTTACTCTCTGTCTTACTCTCTCTCTTTCTCTCTTACTCTCCATCTCTCTTAATCTTTATCTGTCTCTCTTACTCTCCATTTTCTCTCTTTCTATCTCTCTCCTTTTACTCTTAATGTCTCTCACTCTGTCTCTTCGTCTCTCTTGTTCTGTATATACGTAGCTTATACACACTTCTGTGTAGTTTTATGGATTTTCTTGCTTTCATATTTGAAAAGTAGATCTTGTTAAACTCCCTGCTTTGTGTTCATCAGTGTCTTTCTTGGTTTTGTTTAAATAAGAACTGTTAAAAGCACTTACTGAAACTCCACATCTGACTTAAACAGCAGGTTCACTGCCTTTGGCCTTATTCCCAGGTTAGGACTGGCGCTAATATTGTTATTAATATATATCTTATTATATATTCTCTTATTTCCTTATTCTCTTATTAAACCAACACGGAAAACATACTCGTTTGCATTAAATCCATTTTGGAATGCTGAGTATCTCCAGACACGTGCATGCATCTTTCTTTCCCTCTCTATGTCTCTGTCCATCATCTGGCCCTTTCTCTTCTCCTCCTCCTCCTTCTCCTCGCTTTCTCCTCCCCTCCCCCACCGCCCAGCAGCTCCGTTGCTCTTGGAGGTCTTCTCTGCGTCGTTTAAGGACACGCGCTCCGCAGGGAAATCTCCTTTGTTTGTCGGAGTGGCTCGCAGTGCTGACGGAGCCTCCTCCTCACTCTCAGGGAGAAAATGAAAGCTCAGGGAAATGCTCTTTTCACTAGCAGGTGGGTGGGAGGGGCGAGGTGGGGCCCATTTTGTGGATGAAAATCCAAACACAGGATGCATTGTTTTTTTTTGGTTGTTTTTTTTAGATTTGTGAACAACTGAGCCATTAAGTTAATGAGCAACCTAATAGCTGACCTGAGTCCAGTCCTGCGTCCTCAATACTGTTTGTTAGACTAGTTTACTAATGACGTGGTCGGCTCAGTGGGTTAGGACTCTGGTGACGCATATTTGTCTAATATTCAGCTGACCTGAACACAGTGAACCCATTGGCAGGCTCCCACTTTACTTCCTTGTGTTTATATATATATATATATATATATATATATATATATATATATATATATATATATATATATATATATATATATATATATACTACCACTCAAAAGTTTAGGATCCCTTTAGAATATCATTTCATGCAATTCACAAACAATATTGTCCATTTCACAATTAATTTAAGTAGAGATGGAAGGATTGATCGGCCATGTATTGGTATTGACCGATTTTTAATCAAAATATGTGATCGGCAATCGGCCGATATTTCTCCAATATAGACAATCTCGAGAGCTGATCGATGGCGTTAAACAAATTAGTATAATTTCTGTATTTACAGCTAGCATTTCATCCAGAAAGAGGAGCCCTCCGCAAAACTTCCTCTGGTCAGGTCCCTGCAATTCCTACCTGAACCACTAGGTGGAAATACATACTCTTTCATTTTCCACAGACTGACTAAAGCAGCCGCTTCACGAGAACAGTTTAATCGTTCACCGCATGTATGAAAAGAAAACATCGTCCGTCTGGCAGTTTGTTAGCGTATGAGACTCATCCAGGACAGTTTGTAACATCTGTAAAATTAGTAACATCAGCGTCTCTCACGGGAACCAAGACAAAGATATTTAACTCTAATAATCAGATACAGCACTTCAGAGACACCACACAGCTGAACACAGTGAGTATCAGTAAACAGCAGAGCTAGAACACACAGCTAACACAAAACAAACAACCCAGAACACCTACAGACCAGATCTGACCGGTACAAACAGAACAGCAGCAGAAACTAAAGAGCTAAAGAACCACAGCCAGAGTGATTGAGTTTATAGTTCTAGATAAGCAGATCTTCTCGGCTGTAGAAGACGTTCATTCTGCTGCTTAATGTTCCACCTGGATCCACGCTCTGCTGTTCCTAGTAGAGATACTTTTCAGATGTGGCTCTTCCGGAGCGGTTTACTCCCACACAGACCAACTTCTACTTTAGTTACAAATATTATACTGTTTCATATGAGCTCGTTAAAAATGGTAATAAACCAGTTTAGACCATGTTTCATGACTTGCTTGTGCTAATAATATGTAGCCCTGCCGGTGTTGGATACCGGCCAATCGCGCTGAAAGGTGATCGGTGATCAGAATCGGCCTTAAAATCGCTGATCGGTCCATCTCAAAATGTAAGTGTAGATGATTTTTAAAGAATAAAATTGTTTGTATTAAAGTCTATTTTTGTATAGAGGCTTATTTTACATATAGTCTATTATCAGTAATTCTCAGTCCTCTGTCTAAATCTCCTGGTACGACCACCAATCCAAGTTAAGGATGTTATTGGACTAATTGGTTATTAGGACACTCTTGCTCAATTGTGATCACAGCTGAAAAACATTCTACTAATAAGTGAGTATAAAAGGGAACAACATTCTAGGTTAGTTTAGTATCTGAAGATCAGCAGTTGATGGCTTGCTGACCGACTCACAATGACCAGAAAGAAACAACTTTCTTTAGAGACCCGTCAGTCCATTGTTGTGTTGAGGAAGAAGATACTCCATTAAAACAAGAACATTTCACTGTGATCCCAAACTTTTGAGCAGTAGTGTATATATATATATATATATATATATATATATATATATATATATATATATATATATATATATATATATATGCAGAGAGCATCTTCCAGTCTTCTGCAATCAGTACTGTGAATGCCATGCTGTCCAGCCCTGGTGACCACAGAATAACTGCATAATAACTGAACACTAACGCTTATAATAAAGCTAAGAGGGCGGTGATGCAGTGCCCTGGCCGCTCAGGGTGTGATATGTTTTCATTTTGGCTGCGCTCTGTGCTGTGGGAGTTGATGATGGCTGGATTTGGATGGTTTCAAATGAGGGAGGATGTCTGTTGAACAAAGCCAACTGATGGCAGGTCTGAACCAGTGTGCTTTTTCTTCTGCTGCCTGGCACCGCCACCCTCCTCCCAACACCTGACCTCTCCGATTACCGATTGCTCAAAACTGTTTGCTGTCTGCTGCACACCTCAGGCCTCAAGGTGTGGAGGATCAGCAGTGATATGTCTAAACAGGGCTGTTTATTGGTAAGAGCCTGGCGATTCGATGTGTGCAGGGGTTGCAATTCAATATATTGCGATACTTTAAGGATGACGATATATTCAGATTTTTTGTATTTAATTTTAGGAAGATGGTCATAGTATTGGACAAAATACTACCCTACTTGTTTACATTGGAGTGGAAGAGTGTGAAGAGTGAAGATTACAACACTGCTATCTAGTGGTCAGGGGTATAAACACAGCACATAGTGAACCACTGTCTGATATATTAAACACTGGGGAATCAATACAGTATCACAAAGCCTAGTCCAGTGCATCTACATTTCTTTAAACCCCTATTTCTAAATATTCAATAATATTTTTTACAATTAAGTCAGTTTGTAATTTAATGTGAGAAGTTTGATCAGTGGTTTGCAGTTCTCTCAGTCCACTCGGTCGTATGTTTATTTTGATTTGGCTTACTAAATCAATTCTGGTTCAATGAATTAAATAATTCATTTTGATTCCACAGTGATCACTGAGGTCGAGTGATTAGTATAGAGTACAGTCTAACGCAGGGTAATTATAGTTGAAGGCACAGTATTTTCAATTCCAACAGCAAAACAAATACACCACTTTCTTTTAGGGCACCTTTGGAAGCTGTGCCACCCAAATCCATGGATTTGCATTGCCCAAGTCAACGACTCTGGACTAGCAAGCCTGGTTGTTTAGGTCTTTGTGGCCATAAAAACCTTTGCAAGCGGACAAATGTGATATAATGATATAATGTTACAACGACCAACACCACCTTTGCAGGATTATAAGGTGTTATGATCTCTCTCTAACGATACATGATATTATATTAAAGTCTTTCAGAAACTGGAGATAATGAAGTTATAGCTGTGATATTTAAAACGCTGCTGTGGATTGATGGAGAAAAGCTTTGGTAGCCTTTAGGAAACATTAGATTATCCAACAAGTTGACTTGCCTGTGCAGCCCCTAGTTCCCCCCCAGACCTTTAGGCTGTTGTTTGCGTGTGTTTCTAAGAACTTTAGGAACGAAAGGAAGGAAGACCTTCGTGAGTGTAAGGAGAAACGTTAGCTAAACTAGGCTGAAAAGATGTTAGATGGAGATAAACGCATTAGCAGTATGGAGGAAGTGTGTGTGTGTGTGTGTGTGTGTGTGTGTGTGTGGAGGAGGATTTCAGCTTGCTCCTGCGTTGTCTTACTAGGCTTGTTTGAAATAGGTCTTTTTTTAATTAGTGCCGGCTCCCAGCCCGCCGCCATCCCCGATCCTGAATCTCTCAATTACAGCCAAGTGAGAAACACAGAAACGGCATTAATCCTCAAATCCCTGCCTCGTCTCGCCAGCTGGAGGACACGTTCCTTTTTAAATGCACTCTTTTAACCCAAATTGAATGCATTAGTTCTCCCTGGAGGCCAGGTGAAGGAGAGGAACGGCGCACCTCGCCGGAGCCGCGGGCCGGGCTAATGATGCGTGCCACTCCGAAACGCGTTCTCAGTCCTCGTCGGTCCGACCGAGCACATGAGTGCTGAGTAATATGGCTGGGGGGACAGCAGGTGAATGGCCCCGGAGTGGCTTTAATAAGGTGGAGCCGGAAGCCGGAGTCAGAGAAGTGTGCATGTTGGACCCACAGCGTCTATTCACGGATGGAAAAACTCTTCTTTTGTTCTTTTCTTTAGTCCCTGTACAAATCAGCTGTCTGTGCACTGGACCCATCTTCACAGGCTCGTGGGCTCGGTCCCTGATGATGTCACTCCAAAGAAAATTAGTTTGGAGCTTAGTTGTCCTCCCAGTGCGCCCCATCAGTACACACGATGCTGGTGAAAGTGGGCACTCTGATCTGCAGCGCTTTGTCCTATTAACTAGAATCTTATTTATAGTACAGCCAAAGATCTCAAATATACAGTTGCAGATACAGTATCTCAAATATACAGTTGTAAGCAAAAGTTTTGGCACCCCTGGTCCTCTATAGAGAACACACTTCTGCACCCTTTAATGCACATTAATGTTTATTTACTGAATTAAACATGCTGGGGAAAACACAACATGTTGCATGTGCAGTTATTAGGGCGCATTTAATATTGTGGATGGATGGATGGATGGATGGATGGATGGATGGATGGATGGATACTTTATTGATTTAAGGAATCCGGTAGCTTTTCTATGTGCACAAGGTAAGACAAAACTGGACAGTTACAACAAAAAATAAAGATAGAATATAAAATAAATGGAAAATACAAAAAAGAAATAGAAAATTCTCAAAATGTGTATGTATATTGTATGTATTTTATAATATATCATCACTATATCTCCATAATAGTATCGTAAGTATCTTCAAAATAGTACCTTTATAACAGGGGACACACATTTCATTCACTTTCAATGCAAGATAATACAAAATGATTGTGTTGTGGCATTTCTATTAGTCCCATCATCATGATAATGCTATTACAATTCCAAGAACAGCTGTTGAGTTCAACAGCTGCACTTACACAGTCTTGGTACCATGTAGAGGATGTTAACTGTGTTTCGCATCAACAAAAACAATCAGCTAAGTTTGGAATTTGATTGATAATGCTTTGCGTCTGACTGTATGTAGTGCAAGACCAATAGCCAGGTCAGGAAATCTGCTAGAAGGCCAAGACCTGTGTGGTATCTGAGGTTTAGATATATAGTTTGGCACTACAGCTAATGTACACAGTCAAGTCACATTATTATGACCTTCCTCCTTCTGGGGAATGTTTTCGTGACATTCTTAGGACCTACTCATCTACTTTCAACCCAATTTGGGTCTGAATCCATCCTTACAGTTCACATACACCATACAGGCTGATTGTCTTCTCTGGGGTCTTCTGGCAAGACAATGCGAGATGTCACACAGCTAGAAATGTCCAACATAGGTTAGAAGAGCTGACCATGGTTGTTACTCTGAATATTAGCTGGTGGTCATAATAATAAAGTTTATATACATACAGGGGTTGGACAATGAAACTGAAACACCTGGTTTTAGTCCACAATAATTGATTAGTATGGTGTAGGGCCTCCTTTTGCGACCAATACAGCGTCAGTTCTTCTTGGGAATGACATATACAAGTCCTGCACAGTGGTCAGAGGGATTTTAAGCCATTCTTCTTGCAGGACAGTGTTCAGGTCACTACGTGATGCTGGTGGAGGAAAACGTTTCCTGACTCGCTTCTACAAAACACCCCAAAGTGGCTCAATAATATTTAGATCTGGTGACTGTGCAGGCCATGGGAGATGTTCAACTTCACTTTCATGTTCATCAAACCATCTTTCTCCAGTCTTGCTGTGTGTATTGGTGCACTGTCATCCTGATACACGGCACCACCTTCAGGATACAATGTTTGAACCATTGGATGCACATGGTCCTCCAGAATGGTTCAGTAGTCATTGGCAGTGACGCGCCCATCTAGCACAAGTATTGGGCCAAGGGAATTCCATGATATGGCAAACCATTACTTGCTTCACTCTGGGCATGTAACAGTCTGGGTGGTCTGCTTCTTTAGGGCTTCTCCACACCGTAACTCTCCCGAATGTGGGGAAAACAGTAAAGGTGGACTCATCAGAGAATAATACATGTTTCACATTGTTTACAGCCCAAGATTTGCGCTCCTTGCTCCTTGAAACCGACGTTTGGCATTGGCACGAGTGACCAAAGGTTTGGCTATAGCAGCCCGGTCGTGTATATTGACCCTGTGGAGCTCCTGACGGACAGTTCTGGTGGAAACAGGAGAAGCTGAGGTGCACATTTAACTCTGCCGTGATTTGATCAGCCGTGGTTTTCTGTTTTTTGGATACAATCCGGGTTAGAACCCAACATCCCTTTCAGACAGCTTCCTCTCGCGTCCACAGTTAATCCTGTTGGACGTGGTTGGTCCTTCTTGGTGGTCTGCTGACATTACCCTGGATACCGTGGCTCTTGATACATCACAAAGACTTGCTGTCTCGGTCACAGATGCGCCAGCAAGACGTGCACTAACAGTTTGTCCTCTTTTGAACTCTGGTATGTCCCATAATGTTGTGTTATTGTAATATTTTGAGCTAAACTGTGCTCTTACCTGCTAACTGAACTTCACACTCTGCTCTTACTGGTGCAATTAATGAAGATTGGTCACCAGACTGGTCCAATTTAGCCATGAAACCTCCCACACTAAAAGGACAGGTGTTTCAGTTTCATTGTCCAACCCCTGTATATGTATCAGCGTTGACAGGTATGTACACAGGAAAATGTGGACCAGGAGCTCCCGGTTCCCATAATGCTGCATGTCCTTTAACACGTCTGGGACGCAGTTGCGTCAGTGTGCCTGAGCGCAGTGAGCGTGTGACCTTGCTGCGTAGGCCATAAGAACACAACTGCTGTTTGCAGTGGGAAGGTGATAGCAGGTCTCTATCCAGAGAGCTTTGCTGCGCCCTGTCGTCAAGGAAACCAGAGCCGCCTGATGAGAAGTGGCTCTATTCAGTCTGCTCTACTATAGCAGCCAAGCACCTTTT
>CM038717.1:6768436-6800936 GCA_021613375.1 Megaleporinus macrocephalus
CGTTTTAGATACACTACCAGCCAAACGTTTTAGTACACTACCAGACAAACGTTTTAGTACACTACCAGCCAAACGTTTTAGATACACTACCAATCAAACGTTTTAGATACACTACCAGTCAAACGTTTTAGATACACTACCAGCCAAACGTTTTAGTACACTACCAACCAAACGTTTTAGATACACTACCAACCAAACGTTTTAGATACACTACCAGTAAAACTTTTTAGTACACTACCAGTCAAACGTTTTAGATACACTACCAGTAAAACGTTTTAGATACACTACCAGTCAAACGTTTTAGATACACTACCAGTCAAACGTTTTTGTACACTACCAGTAAAACGTTTTAGATACACTACCAGTAAAACGTTTTAGATACACTACCAACCAAACGTTTTTGTACACTACCAGTAAAACGTTTTAGATACACTACCAGTCAAACGTTTTAGATACACTACCAGTAAAATGTTTTAGATACACTACCAGTCAAATGTTTTAGATACACTACCAGCCAAACGTTTTTGTACACTACCAGTCAAACGTTTTAGATACACTACCAGTAAAATGTTTTAGATACACTACCAGTCAAACGTTTTAGATACACTACCAGTCAAACGTTTTAGATACACTACCAGTAAAACGTTTTAGATACACTACCAGTCAAACGTTTTAGATACACTACCAGTAAAACGTTTTAGATACACTACCAGTCAAACGTTTTAGATACACTACCAGTCAAACGTTTTAGATACACTACCAGTAAAACGTTTTAGATACACTACCAGTCAAACGTTTTAGATACACTACCAGTCAAACGTTTTAGATACACTACCAGTAAAATGTTTTAGATACACTACCAGTCAAACGTTTTAGATACACTACCAGTCAAACGTTTTAGATACACTACCAGTAAAACGTTTTAGATACACTACCAGTCAAACGTTTTAGATACACTACCAGTAAAACGTTTTAGATACACTACCAGTAAAACGTTTTAGATACACTACCAGTCACACGTTTTAGATACACTACCAGCCAAATGTTTTAGTCTTGGTTTGGTTTTCTTTGGACAGTGACGATATGGTGCATTTTTTTAATTTCTGTATATTTATTATAGCTTCTTAGTAGCCAGGAAACAAATAACCAATGTGCTTTGAATGCAGATGAAATAAATAACAGGTGGTGCACATGACCCCCTTAGTGTATAAAAACCAGTGTATGTGTGTCTGCGCAGGGCCTGCTGGGTTGGAGCTGGCTGAGAGAGAGTGAGAGTATGAGCAGAGGACGGTAATTGGAGTAATGTAGCGTGCTTTTTTGATGAGGACCCTCCAGCTCTCTTTCTCTCTCCAGCTCTCTTTCTCTCTCTCTCTCTCTCTCTTTCTCTCTCTCCCTTATTCATGGACATGGCCTCTCTGCTGGAGCCTGGTTTCAGGTGGCAAGGATTTGTTATCGAGAATCCTGAACAGGTCGTGGGTTACTCCACGCTTTGGAGCTGCAGCCGGGCCCTGGGCCTGTATCTCTTACCCACCGATAAAGCACGGAGTCAGCTTTCACTGAGCCTGCTCTTCTCCACACGTCCCTTTATTACCTGCGTGTGATATAGAATACACAGAGCGCCGTGTGTATGTGTGTCTGTGCTAATAGCCAATAAAGTTGGCCAGAGGACTCGCTGAGTCAGCAGACCTGCCGCGGTCTCCTTGGTGACCTGTGTGGAGGACCATATGCTGAAATGAAATTGGAGACTTATGTAAACCGCAGGCACCTCTGACCCGCAGGCCACTGTTACCGCCGTGCAGCCGTCCCTCTTCAAAGCCTGCTGAAAGACCAACACGGCTTCTGTGGTTATGCCCGCTGCGTCGCACGGACCCTGTAGTGTAAAGTGTTCGTTCAGATCTAACGAATTGATTAACGTTGAGTGTCTGAAATTTCCTTCCTTAGTTTTGCTCCATAGCTGCGGGTTCACACTGAACCTGGTCTTTGTCTTTTTTCTGCTGTTGCGTGCTGCTTTTATGCTTTTACACACAGCGTGCTGCTTCTGTCCACTGTTTATGTCCACTGTTTATGTCCACTGTTTATGTCCACTGTTTCCCCTGTACTGCACACTGCTTTTGCGCATTGCTTTTATTCACTGCTTTTGCGCACTGTTTTTGCGCACTGCTATTGCACACTGCTTCTGTCCACTGCATTTGCACACTACTTTTGCGCATTGCTTTTGCACACAGCTTTTGTGCACTACTTTTGTGCACTACTGTTGCACACTGCTTCTGTGCACTGCATTTGCACACGGCTTTTGCGCACTGCTTTTGCGCACTGCTTTTTTGCACTACTTTTGAGCACTGCTTTTGCACACTACTTTTATTCACTGTTTTTACGCACTGCTATTGCACACTGCTTCTGTCCACTGCATTTGCACACTACTTTTTCGCATTGCTTTTGCACACAGCTTTTGTGCACTACTTTTGCGCACTGCTTTTTTGCACTACTTTTGAGCACTGCTTTTGCACACTACTTTTATTCACTGTTTTTACGCACTGCTATTGCACACTGCTTCTGTCCACTGCATTTGCACACTACTTTTGCGCATTGCTTTTGCACACAGCTTTTGTGCACTACTTTTGTGCACTGCATTTGTGCACAGCTTTTGTGCACTACTTTTGCGCACTGCTTCTGTGCACTGCATTTGCGCACTGCTTTTGCACATTGCTTTTATTCACTGCTTTTACGCACTACTGTTGCGCACTGCTTCTGTGCACTGCATTTGCACACAGCTTTTGCGCACTGCTTTTGCATACTGCTTTTGCGCACAGCTTTTGCGCACTGCTTTTGCGCACTGCTTTTGTGCACTACTTTTGCGCACTGCTTTTGCGCACTGCTTTTGCGCACTACTTTTGCGCACTGCTTTTTTGCACTACTTTTGAGCACTGCTTTTGCACACTACTTTTATTCACTGTTTTTACGCACTGCTGTTGCACACTGCTTCTGTCCACTGTATTTGCACACTACTTTTGCGCATTGCTTTTGCACACAGCTTTTGTGCACTGCATTTGCGCACTGCTTTTGAGCACTGCTTTTGCACATAGCTTTTGCGCACTGCCTCTGTGCACTGCATTTGCGCACTGCTTTTGCACATTGCTTTTATTCACTGTTTTTACGCACTACTGTTGCGCACTGCTTCTGTGCACTGCATTTGCACACAGCTTTTGCGCACAACTTTTGCGCACTACTTTTATTCACTGTTTTTACGCACTACTGTTGCGCACTGCTTTTGGCTGTGTTTTGTGTGGAGTTGAAAAAACACTGCACTCAAAGTGATCAAATGTCCTTTGGTGCTGATCCAGTCAGATCACTGGTAAGGGTGGGCCTTACAGTTGTATTGGAGGAGGGAATAGCAGTACTTCATGGATCTAATGCTGCGTTAAAACTGGGCTTGGAAAGAGGACGTTGGAGCTTGAAGTTCCTCAGTTCTAACCACGCGTTCCAACAACAAACTGTACAAGCTGTGTGTGTGTGTATGTGTGTGTGTATATATGTATGCTTGTGCTGCTGTGCTGTCTGGACAATACGATTGTGCTGTCTTTTCCTTTTTCTCCTGTTTTTTCCTCCCAAGAAATCATTTTCTGGAACACTTTCTCTCTATTTTGTCCTCCGCCAGTCAGTTAGGGGTCACCCAGATAGGCTGCTGAGTAAAATGGCAGGTTGCACACAGATAAATAGCCATTGTGCCCCCGCGCCCCCCTTTATAGGGCATCGGGGCTGTTGCTGCAGTGCTTGTGGTGCATTAGAGCCGGGCAGACGTGGGGGCTTAAGTGCACCCTGAAGATTTAGAGCTCCTGGACGCTCACAAGCAGGCTCCTGCCTCAGCCCCGCTCACAAAGCCTCCCGGGAAAGCAACAGGCCATATCTGATAGAGAGGCCTTGCCCATTGTGTGCTCTGAAAGGACTTGATTGCAGTGGGGAGAGCGGGGAGATAAAGAACATGATGCATGGTTACTATCTTTTAATATCGCCCGTAAGTCTCGAGTAGGAGATTAAACCGGGAAATACTGGAAATGTCTCTGTTCTGACTGCTTTCTTCCTGGGTTTGAATAATGCATCACTCCCGCCATTAGTCTGCCTATATAATTCATAGTGCACGCGTCTGAACTCGCGCTCCATAATTAGGCCTGATTGCGTAATTGCCGGCTGCGTGAATGATGGCGATGGTTGGGAATGGGCATGTACGCCAAGTATCAAAGTATCAGACGCTGACGATGGGATGTGCTAATAAGGAGACTTAGGCAAAATATCCGCCGAGAAATCTCGGCTTGCTCGCTCGTGTGATCAAAGGCTTGGCGCCTGAGCAGCAGCAGGGCTACCCTCGGCCCGCCGCGCTGTTCTGGGAAATATAAACCATGTCGTGCTTAAGGAGTCTGACAGAAGTGACATAATCACATCTGATACGGGCCCTGCTCCCCCCACTGAGCCACCCAGGTCTGCCAGATCAATGCCGGTTGTTCTGTGTCATGCTCTCATCTGTCAGTGTCTCAGTGTCTTGCTTGCTCTTTCTAGTAACGCTTTATTTAAAGGAGCACATACTGGGAATGTAGTAAAGTAGGTCATCAGTATGGCCCATATTAGATATTGCATTAAGCTTTATTCCTTAGGACATGTTTTAGTACATAGTTGGAGGTCTGCAGTGTGAAAATGACTAATACTTGCATTATTGGTTGTTATTATGCGGTGGCGTAGAGATAAAGACATTTTTGTGCTGTCAGAAATGTGAGTAGGCACTATAAGAGCTTCAAAGCGATGGCAGTACATAGTAGCCAGAATGTAGGAATCTCATAAACCCAGCCAACACTCCACTTTCCAATGGCACCATTCAAGTCTGTGGACCACTAGTACAACTAAAGTTAAAGATAAGATAATCCTTTATTAGTCCCACGGTGGGGGGAAGGGATTACAAGGCACTCAGTACAAAAAATAGATAAATAAACTGTACAGTATATACAATATAAATAATAAAAAGTCACTTATAATACAAATTCAAGAACTCTAATCCCACTCTAAGTACAAAGAAAAGAAAGCTCATGTTTAGGTTTGTACTTTTAATGACTCGACACATTAATGTCTGTGTTTGCTAGTATAGATACTAGGGTTTTAAAAAATACTTCTGTAGAAGTTGAAGTATCAACCCAAGCTTTTTAATCCAGTAAAAGTGTAAAAGTACTGCTTTCAAAACTACTTAAAGTATAAAAGTAAAAGTAATGTAAGGGAAAAAAAATGCCTTAGGCCTCACCACAGGGGTCTATAGTGCACCTCCCCAAAAACCCCATTCTTCTAAAAGTCATAATGACTATAATGTTATATTAAAATGTTAATGTTGATAAATTTGGGATGCGCTAGGCTTCCTGTTTCAGCCGCATATACGCCCATTAAACATGAATGTAGTTTAGTACAATGTAAATATATTAAAGAAGCATATCGGTTACTACTGAACATTAACATGTGTTTCATGGAGCAGAAGATATGATGACTAGTTAATTATAAGTATTGTAATGAAGCAAAAAGTCAAACTTCAAAGACATGTTATCAATAACCTTTACTGGAATGTAAATGTACATGAAAAATAATTACTCCAGTAAAGTATAAATAACCAAAATTTCTACTTAAGTAAGGCATCATAAATATCAATCTCACAGACCACTGAAGACAGTGACACTGTAAAAACTAGTAATTGGCTTTGCATGGATAGAAAATGACACGCTGTCTATCGCAGACGGGATCTCTCTTTTAGAGCTCTCCGGGTAACATCACCTTTTTTGACAGCAGCTGCAGCTTCAAATTTAAACTGAAGGCTTGAGGCAATAGTGGATAACAATGAAAACTTCATTATCTTAAGAAATGGAACCTATCCCAATCAGGCCTACCCATTTCTACGACGCTGTAATAATACACCATAAGCAATTTCTACATGCCTTTTGTTATGCAAATTGTCCAGCAAAGTAAGTAATGAATGAATTAATTATCTAAATTCACGTCTTATTATTTTTATAATTGGCAAGATTTGATTCCCGTTGGTTCTAAACTTTCTAAACTGGAGTTCATAACTTTTTCGAACATATACAAATACAATTTTGTCACTTATATGATAGTGGGATGTAAATATAGATAGTTATTTAATACTGACTAGGTCTGATCAAGTTGTTTAGTGTGCATTATAATCACTAATAATGCAACAGAATGGACTAATTATGTACTAACTATGTACTAATACATGTCATAATAAATCAAGCTTAATGTATAGTATATATACAGTACCACTCAAAAGTTTAGGATGACTTTAGAATTTTATTTCATGCTAATTTCATGCAATTCACACACAATTTAGTCAATTTCACAATTAATTGAAGTGTATCAGATGATTTTTAAAGAATAAAAATGTTTGTATTAAAGTCTATTTTTGTATAGAGGCTTATTTTGCATATAGTCTATTATCAGTAATTCTCAGTCCTCTGTCTAAATCTCCTGGTACGACCACCAATCCAAGTTAAGGATGTTATTGGACTAATTGGTTGTTAGGACACTCTTGCTTAATTGTGAT
Organism: Megaleporinus macrocephalus; assembly: GCA_021613375.1. Taxonomy (NCBI): domain Eukaryota; kingdom Metazoa; phylum Chordata; class Actinopteri; order Characiformes; family Anostomidae; genus Megaleporinus; species Megaleporinus macrocephalus. Next base: position 6,775,023 of record CM038717.1, read on the forward strand.
GCACAGCTGAAAAACATTCTACTAATAAGTGAGTATAAAAGGGAGAACAACATTCTAGGTTAGTTTAGTATCTGAAGCATCAGCAGTTGATGGCTTGCTGACCGACTCACAATGACCAGAAAGAAACAACTTTCTTTAGAGACCCGTCAGTCCATTGTTGTGTTAAGGAAGAAGAAGATACTCCATTAAAACAAGAACATTTCACTGTGATCCCAAACTTTTGAGCGGTAGTGTATATCTTAGGAAAATATCTAATTTAGTCTTTATTGAACATCAAAATAATCCCCTGTCCTTAAAATGAAGTGTTTGCTCGCTCTTTCTCTCTTTCTTATATTCCTCTTGCAGTTTTTGCTCTCTCTCTGTTGCATTGAATCCTCTGTTCTTTCCATCATTCCTGGAAACCTGTCACATGATAGACGTGCTGGCTTAGGTTCCACTGCTGCCACCCTTCGCACTGAAGAATCTCCCGAGTTAAATTTAGGAGCTGATAAAACAGCGTCCTTTGTAAGCGGGATCGTAGATAAGAAAGTCCCTGCTCTGTATGCCTTTCTTTTTTCGACGTGTCTTGGAATTTCCTCTGACCTAACTGTGTTACTCCTGATTGGATTATAAAAAAATTTTCCACAGGATTCAGTCAACTATTGTGTGACAGCCTCATTACACTAGCGGCAATGAACCACACAAACTTGGCTTTGTTGACGTCTAACCTTAACCAGCTTGGTGTCATGACGGGCTGTTAAGCAGTTTGGCAAAGAAAATCAAATTCACACACTTTTCCCAGCTGTGCTCGATCAGCAACGATACATTTGGTGTCTGAAGTTTGCTTCCTTAGTTTTGCGCTGGAGTTATGAGGCTAACGAAGCTAACAGTGGAAGCTTACACTTCACTGTTTAGCATCACACCTCAAACCTGTACTGTCCTGTACTCCTAAACAGACTTCAGACAAAAGCACAGGCAAAATTTAGCCCACAAGATGATTTTTACTGCAGTTTTTAGCTTTTGTGATGTACTTTTACCCATTTTATAGTTAGCAGTGTGCTATACAGTGTTGAAACCACATAAGCAGATATGCGCTTGCTGAGGAGATAAGCTAGATTAGCTTACATTACTTATTAGCTAGCCGTGTAGCTGCAGCGAAAAGGTAACGAGGCAAACTTTAGACATTAAACATGTTTTGGCAACAGTAAAAGTTGGCTTAGTTTTCCTTTAACACCTTAGCATTCATATCAGAACCGGCTGTGAACGTTTGTCTCAGAGGAACCCTGTGCTAGACTTCACCATAGCATGGGCTAGCCCTCACCTTGGAAGCATTGAGAGATATTTGGAGACTGGAATTGGCTTAAATGCAATAAAGTCAAACACGATTCAGTGTTTTAACTTCAAATCGTAAAGAAAGCAAGTCAAGTCATGTTATTATGACCTGTTCCTACTTTTAACCATGACGCACGCTGGTGTTGGCAGTGTTATGACTTGGGGAATATTTTTATGGTATTCTCTGGACCCACTCATTCATGTAGAAGACACTCTCAACCAGTTTAGGTATGAATCCATCCTTGCAGATCTTCTACACCAATACCTGATTGTCTTCCCTGGAGTGAATGGCTAGAAGACTCTTAAGCTGAATATAGGCGTAATACATATTTTTAAAAGCTGTTCATGGTCAAGGGACACATTGAGGACAAAATAGTCCCTAAAGAAAATTATTTTATCATTATTAGCTTCCATGTAAAACCATATTAAGGCCATGTGTAGTAAATTAAAGCTCTGTAGCTCTATATTTGTGCTGTGGAGACCCCTGGTTCCCATCACCCACTGTAAAGAAAACTGAGTTGTATATTCTATTATTTCACATCAAACCACTCTGAATGACCTTGTTTCTCAATGATTTGGTGAATTTTCCCAAAAGTTGGGCCTAGAAATGAAAGGGCTAGGTAAACAGGAGATGTGTGTTCTTCTACTGCAAGTATGTGCAAAGTACTTGGTCTCAGATGCAAGAGATGCCAGAGGGTCTTGGCCAAATCCACTCCCCCACCCCCCTATGTTTCTGCTAAAGGCCCAAGAGTGAGGGTCTTTTAAGGAGGGAGAATAGATGCAGGGTTGGAGCATGATAACCTGGACACACCCTCTTTCCTGCTTTGTGTGGCAGATTTCATTAAAGCCCTAAAGTAAGAGAGTGACAGGCTGTATGTCTGTGAGCACACGTGTGAAGGGAAAAGAAACGATGAGGACAGAGACATCTCAAGGACGAAAAAGTCATAGTGGTTCCCTCCGGTGCTGCCGTATCCCCCAAATATCACATTTCACAAAAGCAATTTAACCCTGCGAGGAAAAGACTGTAAAGAGTGCAGTTTAAATTAAACAGCTGGAGAACAGCCACCGGCGGTAATCGAACTGCGCATGGATTTAATTTGACAAGCGTCAACGCTGAGAGGAGGGACACCTGAAGCATGTCGAGATGCTGAAACTGCTAAATGAGCGAGACCTCAGGTGATTCACAGAGAGAGAGGGAGAAAAAGCAGACGAGCTCTTTAGTTTCACCTTCTAGTCTCAAATAAGGACCTAAGTTGGGATAAGCTCCAAATTGGCCACCCATCAGTGACACAGTGGGTAACATTGTCGTTACAGATACGAGGGCCTGGGGGTTAATCCCCCACGGGCAACCAGGGTCCTTTGGGGCCGTCGTGGGCTGGAGGTTAGGGAACTAGCCGTGTGATCGGATGGTCTCTGGGTCGATCCCCTGAACCGACAGGACATAACTAACTCCCAACTGGGCGCAATGCTATTGTAAGCAGTATTCGTTATTATTTAAATACAGACTGCACGCAAGATAGCTGATCAGCATGTACCTCAGTAGTTGCATGTAATAGAAAATTTAGTTGTTAATCGCCATTATTTAATTAATAATTAATTGTCAGCGAATTGACAGACCAAGAAAGGAAGTCGACCAGACAAAGCATGAGCATTATCGTAGTGCTGTCGTAGACATGCCAGCCTTCGCCCTCGGAGTAGCTTGTGCTGAACAAGACCCAGCCAGCAGAACTGGGCAACCAGAGGTAAAATTAGAGTGTTATTAATTCCAAATGATATTTACTTTGTTTGTCTGTTGTCAACATTTAAGTAAGGCTCGTCTGACCTCGCAGCAGTATCTAGGTGCCGCACGGAGAGGTCGCTTAGCTGCGCTGGGATTCGGTTGCCGCATAACAGAGAATTTAAGAAAAGCAAATATCAAACCTGAGCTCTAAAAATACGTGAGGCAGCCAATTCCTCCTCCTTCCCGAGGTAATCTCCTATCTCTCTGCCGTACACAGCCTGAGAAACGCTCGCGGCGGCAGCGCGTACAGTGGTTGGATTCAGGAAGGCAGCCAAGGCCTGCGGCCTCCTACTGGGAATTTAATCAGCCTTTGTCTTCCAGTGAAGAGAGTGAATCACAACACACAGGGAGCAAGCCTGCAATCAACACTGCCCAAACATCACTACAGCATCACACACACAACCTCTCTCTCTCTCTTTCTCTCTTTCTCTCTTCTCCATCTGCCTCTTTTCTTCTCCTCTTCCGAGTCTTACATCGGGCGAGTGGCCAAACGATGCATACAGCCACTGTAAGGGCTCCGTTATGTGGAGATGAGAGGGAGCATGAGGAAGAGGGAGGGAGGGGGACGGGTAAAGAAGGAATGGGGGATAGAGCAAAAGAGAGAGAGAGAGAGGGGGAGAGATGACAGGCCTAAATCCAGCCTTGTAGATCAGGATTAAACACTGATTTCATGTCTCCTCCTCCTCGCTAATGTAATGAAGCTGAAGGAAGCTTCTCCAGAATGTTTTACATGATGCGCCAACTGCTTTACACACCGTGCATGAAACATGTACACATCTCTAAATAAGTATTGATTTATTCATGTTCTACGCATGAATTCTAAAATACACTGCTGTGCAAAAGTGTGCTGTGAGGCACCAAACCTGATAGTTTAAAAGCCTGTATCTGATCAATTTTCACCAGTTATGATTAGAACTAGAGATGGAAGGATCGATCGGCCATGTATCAGAATATGTGATCGGCCGATATTTCTCCAATTTAGCCGATCCCGTGAGCCGATCGATGGCGTTAAACAAATGAGTTCAATTTCTGTATTTCCAGCTAGCGTTTCATCCAGGAAGAGGAGACCTCCGGCCAGCTCCCTGCAATTCCTATCTAAACCACTAGGTGTAAATACACACCCTTTCATTTTCCACAGACTGACTAAAGCAGCGGCCTCTTGAGAACAGTTTACGACGTTCACCGCATGTGCGAAAAGAAAACATCGTCTGGCTGTTTGTTACCGTATGTGTCTCAGACTCATCCAGGACAGTTTATAACATCTGTAAAATTAGTGAAGTCAATGTGTCTCGTTGGAGAACCAAGACAAAGAAATTTAACTCTACTAATCTGATACAGCACTTCAGAGACACCACACAGCTGAACACAGTGAGTATCAGTAAACAGCAGAGCTACACACACAGCTAACACAAAACAAACAACCCAGAACACCATACAGACCAGATCTGACCGGTACGAACAGAACAGCAGCAGCAACAGCCAGAGAGCTAAAGAACCACAGCCAGAGTGATTGAGTTTATAGTTCTAGATAAGCAGATCTTCTCGGCTGTAGAAGACGTTCATTCTGCTGCTTAATGTTCCACCTGGATCCACGCTCTGCTGTTCCTAGTAGATACTTTTCAGATGTTCTTCTGGAGCTTATCAAGAGGTTTACTCCCACATAGACCAACTTCTAATTTAGTTACAAATATTATACTGTTTCACATGAGCTCGTTAAAAATGGTAATAAACCAGTTTAGACCATGTTTCATGACTTGCTTGCACTTATAACTACATGTAGCCCTGCCGTGACATATAGCCCCGCCCTCAATCAGTATCAGCTATCGGACGAACGTGCTGAAAGGTGATCGGCAATAGGAATCGGCCTTAAGAACGCTGATCGGTCCATCTCTAGTTAGAACAGATGTAAATAATCATACATACAATACAAAGTAACATGAATATGTTATTGTGAGAGAAGTAGATCAGATCTTGATCCAGTTTGAAGAACAAAGTTAGGTTCCAGATTTCTCCTGGACGCCCCAGACATTGTATGAATGTATTCAGTTCCTTCAGCAGCAAATCTTGATTTAGCTTAATGAAGTACTGAGCAGTCAAAGCAGGTATTAGATGAGAACTGATAATAATACTGGGTTGTTTATAGAAGAAGAAGCTTGGAAAGGGTTAAATAAACACACTGATGTATGGAAAATCTCTACTTACTCTATTAATACTGTATAAATGGGCTTCAAATGAGCAAATAAAAGCTTCCTATCTGGAAAAAAGCTGTTATAATAATGTCCCCAAGTGGCTAAAACATTTACACCACACTGTATGTGTTCTGAATACTGCGGGTGGAGAGACACTCAATCACTTGATCTGTATGTGCATGTGTCAGTCAGTGATGATGATGATGATGATGATTGTGTTCCCACATGTGCACACACACAGCAGCCTGTGAGTCCCCAGGCTAAAGACGAACGTGGTAGAGTTGTGTCGGGGGGGACAAGGGGGACAGAGGGAGAAGGAGGAAAGACAGCCAGTGTGGAGAGAGAGAGAGAGGACGGCGAGATGGCGCTGAGACGTGTGGGAGGATGAGTTTTATGGCGATGAGGCTGCGGTGAGTCAGAGGGCTCATGCGACCGAGGTCCTGCATATACGCAGCTGGCACACAGATGATTGTGGTCGGAAACGTGGGCACTCAGTGTGCTAGTAAACAAAGCAGCTCATTTGAATATTGGCCATTGGCGGAAGAAGAAAAGCTGGATTGTCGTAGTTTTTCTGCTCATTTCAACCAAAAAAGGCCTTAAAATTGAACTCTGTTCATCCTATTTAGGGCTTTACAGTGAGTGAGTTTCATGGAACGCTAGTTGCTTGAAACCTACGTGAAACTAAATTGCATCCGAGTTGCAAAGAGTAAAACGTCCTGCGACTCATTTGAAACGCGGCCGCAATAGTTGCAAGCAACTGCTTGCAGCAGGTTTCATGAAACGAGCAGTAAGAACAGTAATACTACGACACACTTTGAATGAAGGACTATTTGCCTGTTTAGATAAACACCTAAGTTTTTATAGTAGAAGAGGAGGAGACTGGGTTCCTCTCCAGGTTTCTTCTTTTTATTAAGTTTTTTTCATGCCACTGTCACCTCTGGTTTGTTCTGGGGGGCTTGGACCTGGATACCCTTTCTCACGTTTCTCATGTTTATGCAGGGACTAATTTTTCTTCTTTCCTTTCTTAAAGTGCTTTTCTGTAAACTGCTTTGAGACAACATTGGTTGTAAAAAAATGCTATGTAAATAAATATTGATTGACTGATAGTTTTCTCTACTCTGACAGCACACAAAGATAATGTTTCTAGTTAGCTGACTTTAGAGCTAATGTGAGGAAGACTGGCATCGACACCTGGGACAGTTTGTAATTTATACCATTTGTAAAATTTAATTGATTAATTTATATGAAATGATATGTGCAAAGATAAATATCAGCTGCTAATTTGGCTAACTCGTGAAGTAATCAAACATGTTGCATGCAACAACAATCAGAAATGTTAATGTATTTGAATTTCTTCATTTAACCAGGTCAAATAGAAATTATGTTGCATGCAACTCATCAGATTGCAACTAGTTGCATGAAGGTTTCCCCATGTGAAGGCAGCCTTCAGACTTATTATTGAAAAACTATGTTAGTAGAAGTGTAGTTAAAGTTTGGATCTTCTGATTAGTCCTGAACATATAGTTGTTGCATGTCTCAGAGTGTCTCGGAGTGTTACTTAACATATTGCAGTATTAGCCTGATCCTGATTAGAAGCCTGATTGCACTCTCTTTGCATCACTTTCATAGAGGTGCTATGAAAGGAAATCACGTGCAACTTGTGGAACAGAGATTTTTTTCAGAAGATGACAAATGCTCTAAATATCTACAGTGTGGGTCCAGATTGTTCACTGGCGAGAGCCTAAAAATGATATATCTGGTATGTAACTGGTGTTAACTGTGGCCGCACATGCAGACCGTGAGAACGGAGCCGGATAGTAACTGAGCAGTATGAAATTGCAGTGTGAATATGGTGTTATGATGCCATGCTGACTCAACATTTCACTCCAAACTTGCTCTTTATTTTAAACGCGGCAGAAAAGCCACTTCAAATGCAGCTGAAATAGCAGAAAGGACCCTCCTAGCCATTACGCTTCCTCTTCGTGGTGAACTCCAACCCCCAGTAACTAAACCCACATGCCAAACACAATAACACACATAAAACATGTAAACACATCTTCTTGGCAGACTCCAGTGGCGGGATGCTACAGTGTTAAACGAGTAAAAAAGTGCTGTTCAAGTGATTTTGGGGCATTTCTATTGGTCCAATTATCATGAAATTTTTTAAACAATGTAAATGGCAGCTGCTGCATTCCAATAATGTAGAAAAATAAAAATTGTAAAAAATGGTGTTTATCTTTGGACAGCGATAATATATCCTCATATTTGTTTAATTCATTCATTGATCTTCTAAACACTTGTCTTTCTGAGTCATGAGGGGTGCCAGAGCATATCCAACTGCTATATATATATATATATATATATATATATATATATACATATACATACATATATATATGTCTTGCTGTCCAAAGAAAAAAAGGATCTCCAAAATAGTAACCAAAAAGGCCTTAACTTTGTCTTAACTTTGAATGGAAGTCAATAGAACCAGAATTTTTCCCAAGTGATTTTGGAGCCTTCCTATTGGTCCATTCATCATTAAATTATATATATATATATATATATATATATATATATATATATATATATATATATATATATATCGTCACTGTCCAATGAAAAACATACCTGTTTTTTTGCTGATTTTTAGTTTTCTGTATCATATGAATGTGACAGCTGCCGTTAACATTTAGTAAAAATTCCATGATAAAAATTAGACCAATAGAAATGCTCCAAATGAATAACATAAACATATGGGAAAATAAAAAATAACTTTTGTGTGAAAATAAACAAAATATGTCATTTGACCCAAACACACCACTATAAACACATTACATCAACATGGATTTCTCTTTTTCATATATTGGCGACAAATTTCTTACATGATATGTAAATGATATGCACGTCTGAATGAAGTAGTGAAGAATTGATGGTCTTTTAAAAGAAACAGTAAACATTACATTACAGCGCATGTCCTGCAGGTCTTGTTCAAAACAGTGTGATTGTATTATTTATGAAAACGTCTGTTGATGCTCAGCAAGAAAGTACTGTGGTTAAAGAATCTGTTCATCTCTAATAGAAACTGAGTCTGAGTGAAAGCTGTTGCTGTGCCCTTTCTTTTTAAAGCGGGGTCTCTTCCTCCGTACTGTACGCTGTAATACGTTCTCTCTAGAGCCACTATCATGTTCTCTCGCCGCCACAGCGGAGCATCCATTAGCAATCTGATCTCGCTGTGTGCCTGTATGTGCTTTTAGAGTGAATCAATTTGTTAACTGCTTTAAATCTACTTAATGTGTATTGTGTCCTCGCACAGCCCGAATGTGCTTTTAAATTAAAATAATAATAATAATAATAAAAAATCTTTGTGCTAAATGATTTGGTTTAGCAGAATTCTGTGCAAACAGGCTTTAATGCTGAGAACCTGTTTCTCTGTTATCGACTTGGAGAAGTCAATAGATGATCTTTGGCCTGACGAGGGGAGGATGATTGCACAGCGCTCGTCTGGTGAGAGGTTTCTGAACAGGTGGGTTTTTAGCTGGTGGGGGTTGAAATTTATGGTTTGGCCAAAAATCTAATTTACAGATTTCCATTCATCCAAAATGTGCTGACACTGTGAAACAGTGCTGAGCGAACGTCAGAGCAGAAGCTGCTACTACATAATATCAGTAATAATTTTTACAGCTTTTATTGTGTCCACACTTTAATCTTCAGTACATCTTCCATTCTTCTCAGTTTCTTTCCTTCTTACTCTCATTCATATCTATCTGGATAATGCCAAAAACATTTATTGGTACTGAGCTCTGGACTCAAGGGTGGTCAGTCCACTAGTCTGAGAACAGCAGCAGCTTCTGTGTTTGATGTGTCTGTATCTCCATCCTTTCAGACCCATGGCGCTGAGGTGTCTTCTCACAGTGGGAGGATGGACAGAAACACCTGTGGGTGTTTTCAGATCTGAAGGTGGAGCCCTGATGTTCTCCTCACTATCAAAGATGAATGTGCTGTTTATCTGATGGGGACACTTTTGGTGCGTTACTAGGTGTCTTCCAGGTGGTTGTTAGGAGACGTGTTCTCTCTGTAATGTTTTGAGCTGCAGTTTTGGGAAGCTTTATCTTCATTTCTTTTATGGTCTTGTATTTTTTTGACTGAAAAGGAAGTGAATGAAGTGTAGCAGCAGGCTAGGCCTCCGTCTAGCATTGGGCTAAATGTATACATAAACAATCACACTGTATCTCAAACTGGTATAGTCCTCCATTGCTTGTTAGCTGCATTAGCTTTGTGGCTCCAGTGCAAAACTAAACAGAGCACCCTTCACACCACATCCAGAGTGTTCATCTTGAATACATTGAATTTCCAGCTGAATCACATATTGCTCCACATACTTTAGTCAGAGAAGCAGATCCTGGATCAGTTTCGGCTACACATAGAGAAGCATAAGAAAAATCAGGGCCAACATCTGAGACACCTCTTCCAAGCTAATGAGCTATATATATATATATATATATATATATATATATATATATATATATATATAATGAAACTCCACCTTCTCCACACATGCAAAGTCTTTAGTTGGAGCAGAGCTTAAGTAAACAGAGCACCCTTCACACTACATCCAGAGTGTTCATCTTGAATGCATTGAATTTCCAGCTGAATCATTACTTCACATATTTTAGTAAGAGAAGCAGATCCTGGATCAGTTTTGGCTACACATAGAGAAGCATAAGAAAAATTAGGGGCAACATCTAAGACCTCTTCCAAGCTAATGATTGATACATATACATATATATAATGAAACTCCACCTTCTCCACACATGCAGAGTCTTTAGTTGGAGCAGAGCTTGAATGTAAGACCAGACGTCTCCTCTGAGACCCAGAAGCTCAGCGCTGCGTATCGGATAATCAGAGTGAAATTATCACCGTGTGCTGAGAGAAAGTGGGTCACTCGGATGATGAGAACAGTGGGAAGCGATAACAAAGACAAAGGAGGTGAAAAGGCCTTGAGGGTCCACGGTGAGGATGCATATTCAAAAGTGCAGCAAATGTGCTCGGAGCTTAAGGGAGCTTCTCATTTAGCCCGAAGACTGAGTTTGTAGACACAGCGTGTTGGCAGATATCCTGAATTGAGAAGCCCCTTCAGCCGCGTCCCCTCATTCAAACCCACATAGGAAAACATTGATATTCTTCTATTGTATTCATTTCTATTCCGTCCCCATCATCTGCCCATGGGTTAGTGGTCAGTCCAGTGTGGGTGAGCGTCTTGCCGGTTTGGATGTGGGCTGTAAGAATGCTAAATGTCAGTGTCTTTCTGCAGACAGAGTTTGGATTGTGTGTCTGAATGTTGTGACCGCACCAGCACACACCAAAAAAAAAATCTGGCTGGGAGGTCTGGGACGGGTTACCAGAAGCTTCCCGCTAAAATATGTGCAGAGACACAACACAAGCCTTCACAGGCTCACGTTAGTGGGCCTCCAGGTTTTGTAGATCAACCCATAACCAAATTCCAGGACCGTTTACACGATTTACATTCACACGACAGATGTTGCTCATGAACGGTCATCTGAAGAATGACCTTGTAGTAGTGGACGTCCTTCTTATGATCAACATTGCGGAGCCCCTGACAAGTAATGAATTGAAGTGTGTGTTAATGTGTGTTCGCTCCAACAGATGTTTCAACACCGTGTCCACATATTATAGGTATAACTGGACAATACATAAGGACATAAGCAACTTAAACTGTCATCACTGACACAAACATTGCATTGTGGGTAATTTGAAGATTGGACCAACAGAAATGGAAAAAAAAATTACATTAAGCTTTTATTTACTTAGCAAAACACTTTATTATTTAAATATTAAACAGTATTAATACAGTAAGTAGAGCTTTTACATACATCAGTGTGTTTATTTAACCCTTTCCAAGCTTCTCCTTCTATAAACAGCCCAGTATTATTTACAGTTCTCATCTAATACCTGCTTTGACTGCTCAGTACTTCATTAAGCTAAATCAAGATTTGCTGCTGAAGGAACTGAACACATTTATACAATGTCTGGGGCGTCCAGGAGAAATCTGGAACCTAACTTTGTTCTTCAAACTGGATCAAGATCTGATCTACTTCTCTCACAATAAGATATTCATGTTACTTTGTATTGTATGTAGGATTATTTATTATATGATCTGCTGTTCTCACTGGTTGAAATACACTTATTGATGATATAGATTAAACTAGTCACCTCACTGGCTTGATGTTCCGGCTAGGACTTGTACTATATGTACAGCTCTGGCTTAAATGTTTCTCAAAGCAGACATAAAAAAATAAAGGGATCATCTCATCTCATATCTCTCTCTGCCTCTCTCTTTCTTTCCCGTATTCAGACGGTCCATTCACGGGCACTCCTCCTACGTACGGCTACGATGCGGACCGGGCGGAGGAGCAAAGACGTCATCACGACATCCTGCCCTACATCGACGACTCGCCGTCCTCCTCGCCCTACCTCAGCTCCAAGAGCCGCAGCAGCAGGGACACGCTCTCCTCCGGCTCCCTCGAGTCCGCCAAGTCTGTGAGTGCACAACCACATCAGTATTTGCCAGAACTTTTCATACCCACTTCTGACAGATCCTGTGTTACTGTATGTACTGCTGAGTGTCTCTTTGGTAAATCTATTAAAATCAGTTGATTTCATTATTTAATGTTCCAAGTTTTCATTAAAAATCTTGTTTTTGATCTTTAATCATTATTTTAATTCATATTTATTTACTTAATGAACAAAAATAGTGTTTGTAAATATGTTTCTGACTGCAAATGTTTACAAATATCGATAGTTCCTATCAAACTCCATAGTGAACACATAAGGGTCAATTCTGAGCCATGTTGTGTGTTAGAAGGCAGTAATACAAAAATCATTTTTATTAATAAAGTAAAACTAAATAAAACTGTAATAGGTATTTGTGATGATCGAAAATAAGTAAATGGAGGGGTTTATGGAAGTTCGAATGATAAAATTAATTTATTGCAGATATATAGAGAATAAAATCTCAGTGGGGTCACTTTTGACCCAGGTCACTTAGCAACGATCACACTCTCGAAGGAGAATTAGACGTAAACAGTGAATTGCATATAACAATAGCCCGAATGTCTGGGGCAAGTAAAATGTGTGTAAGATGAATAAACAGTGCCGATTCCAGGTTGACCAAGTGAGTCACAACAGCATATCATGTGCTTAAAAGAGAAAGACCCTTCACCAACTGTCCCCCTGAGATGGACCTTCAAATTAAAGCTGAACTGGAACTTGATAGCCAGTGTAAGAATAAGTGATTTGAATTGATAGATTGATAGATAAAGTGCTAACGTTAACATTAGCGTGTATGTGTTTCTAGTAAAATAGAAAAACAATTCAATAGTAGGAATTTGAGCAGTTTTATTAAAAACCTTATGTCAGTCATTGGGTTTACCATGATGATCTACAGTGGTTTATGGGAACCTGGTCTGGAAGAGCTTGAGTGGTCTAGCTTTTTAGCATTCTGGCTGGAACCATTTATTATGTACAACAAAAAGCAAACAAGTGAAACTACATAGTGAGAATGTACATTTAAGGATAATTATGCTTAACCAAATATATTAGCTTATATCTGCTTGTTTACATTCGACTAAAACTTTAAAATATGGAGATCAGCTCAGGACGGTAGGTGTTAACATTGCAGCCAAAGGAAAGTTGGTCCTAAAGTATTTTTAAATTAACAATAAGTTTTATGAGCAGAAATAGAGTTTTGGGATTGAACAGTTGAATGCATACGTTTTCCTTCATTGCCAGCGTTTTATCTCAGCGCAGTGTGTGAACGGTCCAGTATGGAAGGTTGGTTCAGATGCAAAATCTGTGAGATGCTGTCCAAAAGCAGTATTTAATGAATATGTGTGTTTTTATAGTATATTTTATAGCTTGTTATAAAACAAATAAATCAACACAATGGGAGTAGTTGGCTGTCGGGACTGAGTTTCTCTCACACTTACCCAGATTGACGTTACAAACAGGCTTATACAGTTAAAAGTCTCAGGACACTCTTTTATTTCAGTAAGAAAAGGGAAAATGACGTATCTGAATACCCCAACAAGTAACAGGTGAGGGGGGGCCTATCTTTCAGGCTATGTCCCGAACGTGGCCGTCATCTTAAAGCCACCATATTGGATTAAGGGCAAGTTTTTCCAATGGGAAGGTGGTCATGTAGAAGATCAGAGAAGACCAGAAGTGTCTCAGAAATCGATTGATGATGCAATCAGACTTCCAATGTCTCTTGTGGTTCAAATGTTATCAACACAGAAAGTTACAACAACATCCAGCAACTATCCCTGTAATGCACAACCCCCCTATGGTATATGTTCACTAGTGTGTGTATATGTGGGTGTTTCACTGCCCCTTAGTGTGTATGTTCACTAGTGTGTGTATATGTGGGTGTTTCACTGCCCCCTATTGTATATGTTCACTAGTGTGTGTGTATATGTGGGTGTTTCACTGCCGCCTAATCTGTATGTTCAATAGTGTTTGTATATGTGGGTGTTTCACTGCCCCCCTAGTGTGTATGTTCACTAGTGTGTGTATATGTGGGTGTTTCACTGCCCCCTAGTGTGTATGTTCACTAGTGTGTGTATATGTGGGTGTTTCACTGCCCCTTAGTGGGTATGTTCACTAGTGTGTGTATATGTGGGTGTTTCACTGCCCCCTAGTGTCTATGTTCACTATTGTGTGTATATGTGGGTGTTTCACTGCCCCCTAGTGTGTATGTTCAATAGTGTTTGTATATGTGGGTGTTTCACTGCCCCCTAGTGTGTATGTTCAATAGTGTTTGTATATGTGGGTGTTTCACTGCCCCTTAGTGGGTATGTTCACTAGTGTGTGTGTATATGTGGGTGTTTCACTGCCGCCTAATCTGTATGTTCAATAGTGTTTGTATATGTGGGTGTTTCACTGCCCCTTAGTGGGTATGTTCACTAGTGTGTGTATATGTGGGTGTTTCACTGCCCCCTAGTGTCTATGTTCACTATTGTGTGTATATGTGGGTGTTTCACTGCCCCCTAGTGTGTATGTTCACTAGTGTGTGTATATGTGGGTGTTTCACTGCCCCCTAGTGTCTATGTTCACTATTGTGTGTATATGTGGGTGTTTCACTGCCCCCTAGTGTGTATGTTCACTAGTGTGTGTATATGTGGGTGTTTCACTGCCCCCTAGTGTCTATGTTCACTATTGTGTGTATATGTGGGTGTTTCACTGCCCCCTAGTGTGTATGTTCACTAGTGTGTGTATATGTGGGTGTTTCACTGCCCCCTAGTGTGTATGTTCACTAGTGTGTGTGTATATGTGTGTGTTTCACTGCCCCCTAATGTGTATGTTCACTATTGTGTGTATATGTGGTTGTTTCATTGCCCCCTAGTGTGTATGTTCACTAGTGCGTGTATATGTGGGTGTTTCACTGCCCCCTAGTGTGTATGTTCACTAGTGTGTGTGTATATGTGTGTGTTTCACTGCCCCTAGTGTGTATGTTCACTAGTGCGTGTATATGTGGGTATTTCACTGCCCCCTAGTGTGTATGTTCACTAGTGAGTGTATATGTGTGTGTTTCACTGCCCCCTAGTGTGTATGTTCACTAGTGTGTGTATATGTGGGGGTTTCACTGCCCCCTAGTGTGTATGTTCAGTAGTGTGTGTATATGTGGGGGTTTCACTGCCCCCTAGTGTGTATGTTCAGTAGTGTGTGTATATGTGGGGGTTTCACTGCCCCCTAGTGTGTATGTTCAGTAGTGTGTGTATATGTGGGTGTTTCACTGCCCCCTAGTGTGTATGTTCAGTAGTGTGTGTATATGTGGGGGTTTCACTGCACGGATGGGATAAATGCGGAGGTCAAATTCCGATGTGTGCAAATCACATGTGGCTAATTCTATTTCTAAATACTAAAATTCTAATAAAAAAAAATAACTGGTTGCTCCTATTGCTACCCATGCTTGCGAAGTATTGTGTGCTGTCTATCATTTTATACAGACTTGTTATTCATTTTTTAGAATTTTCTAGATGTATATGATGACGTTGGAATTTAGTCCCACGCTGCAAGATGTTGTGGTGGGAGTCAGTAGGGGTGTAAGAAAATATTGAAAATATCGAATATGGGGATATTATGTTTGGTGATACTGTATCGATTCTCAAAAACACAGTATCGATACACAGATTCCTGGCAGACAGTGAATCATTGTGTGCTGTGTTTAAACCTCTGACCACTAGATGGCAGTGTTGTAATCCATTTTCAGCTCCACTCCAACATTAACAAGCAGCACAAGGGCGCAATGCTATTATAAACATTACAAACCTGTTCATATAGTGGTGTGTTTTAATAGTAAGATTTGAAAAATCACAGAATATCGCTTGCAATATTGCAATATATTGTGATATATTGAATCGTGACCACTGTATCATGATACATATTGTATCGCCAGGTTCTTGCCAATACACAGCCCTAGGAGTCATAGTGCCAGCCTGTACCTGGGGGTGTTTAAACCTGGGTGTGTGGTACAGTATTAAAGGTGCAGGTTAAAAGATACTGCAGATTGGACCATGGCCCGGGCGGCTCTGTTCTCATTCCGTGGTAGATACATTTTTCTTTTTTATTTTCACTCATGTTGAGTGATCTAGAGTTTAAGGGCCTTTGTTCAGTCTCTAAAGCAGAAATGTGTCCTCATTGTGCAGCCCCCCACCCACCCCCCTGTGAACTATTACACCGCTATCCCTCCAATGTAGACATTTTATAGCCTCATTATTGACAGTACTCGGAGGAATCATTCATCCAGGACGCTGGACACTTCCCAAAGGCAGCAGGTTCCACACGAAATACCCTTATATTAACCGCCCTTATATTAAAAAGCAAGCAGGACAGTTCATAGAGCAACATAACCATACATGAGCTTGTTTCATATGGTGCACACGCACATACATTGATGATAGAAAATTCTTCTCAGTGCAGAGAGGCTACAAGTGACTGTAGCTTTTATGGCTGTGCTGCAGGAAAAGCCCTGCAGTGCAGTCACCCGGTCAGTAATTACATCAGTGATGGTGGAGGTGGCCCTCCCCCCAGCTCTTCCGTAGCCATTGGCTGCCAGAATGACTGATGCACGCTCTCTGCCTCTGTGCTGGCCTGAGGCTCCGAGGACTTCATGCGTCCTCTCTGGGATCCTCCGCCGCCCTCTGACCCCGGAGTCCAGCTCCCACATGACTTTTATTAACACAGGCAGGCACATCGTCTTCATAACTCCTACACATACGTGTACATACAGCTTTGGCAGAGCTGTGATCTAACGTGCACACGGCTGCGGGAGCGCGGCTTTGCGGAGGGATTTGCTGAGTAAACTGCGGCGCTTTGAGGTGATGCTTTGGGTAAATGCCAGAGGGATCTTCAGAGGGTTTGCATACCATAGACTGGAGTGGAAGAGCAGATACCTGTTAGTCAGAACGTCTTCTCCTCTATAGCGGTGGTCTGCAGTGAGCATGCTGTTAAGATAACCCATGCTTGTCATGCCTGCATAAGCTGGATGAAATAATTTTGTTTTAATTAGTATTATAATTATTATTATTATTAATAATTTAGAGCATCCTTAAACAAACGTTGACTGGTTGACTGGTCTTCCATGCACCAACGTTTTGAAATATTTAGAAAATTCTGGAAAGCGAGATTTCCAAAAGACACACTACTGAACATACACACTAGGGGGCAGTGAAACACCCATTTATACACACACAGTAGTGAACATACACAATAGGAGGCAGTGAAACACCCACATATACACACACAGTAGTGAACATACACACTAGGAGGCAGTGAAACACCCACATAAACACAGAGTAGTGAACATACACACTAGGGGGCGGTGAAGCACCCACATATACACACACTAGTGAACATACACACTAGTGGGCGGTGAAACACCCACATAAACACACAGTAGTGAACATACACACTAGGAGGCTGTAAAACACCCACATATACACACACTAGTGAACATACACACTAGGAGGCAGTTAAACACCCACATATACACACACACAATAGTGAACATACACACTAGGAGGCTGTGAAACACCCACATAAACACACAGTAGTGAACATTCACACTAGGGGGCAGTGAAACACCCACATATAAACACACTAGTGAACATACACACTAGGGGGCAGTGAAACACCCACATACGCACACACACTCACACACACACACACTAGTGAACATACAGACTAGGGGGAACTGAAACACCCACATATACACACAATACTGAACATACACACTAGGGGGCAGTGAAGCACCCACATATACACACACTAGTGAACATACACACCCTAGAGGGCAGTGAAACACCCACACACACACACACACACTAGTCAACATACACACCCTAGAGGGCAGTGAAACACCCACATACACATACACACACACACACACACACACACACACACACACACACACACACACACACACTAGGCTGCAGTGAAACACCCTCATATACACACACACACACACACACTACTGAACATACACACACTAGGGCAGTGAAACACCCACATATATACACACACACACACACACAAGTGAACATACACACTAGGGGGAAGTGAAACACCCACATATACACACATTAGTGAACATTCACACTAGGGGGCTGTGAAACACCCACATGTACACACACACACACACACACACACTAGTGAACATACACACACTAGGGGGCAGTGAAACACCCACATATATATATACACACACACACACACACACAAGTGAACATACACACTAGAGGGAAGTGAAACACCCATATATACACACATTAGTGAACATTCACACTAGGGGGCAGTGAAACACCCACTTATACACACACTAGTGAACACACACACTAGGGGGCAATGAGTACACTTGCCTGGAGCAGTGAGCAGCCCTATCACAGGCCCCAGGGAGCAGTTGGGGGTTAGGTGACTTGCTCAAGGGCACTTCAGTCGTGTCTTGTTGGTCCAGAGGATCGTGCCGGCGACCTTCAGCCCACAACTGTCCCGCGTCATGGGCAGTCGTGGGCTGGACTTTCACAGGATATAAAGAATATAAAGAAGGACATAAAGAAGAGCTGCGGTGTTCAAATGATGAAAATTGGTAAAATAGAGAAGCTTGCTTGCTTTGGGCAGCGATGATTTGTTTTGAAGGCTTACAAGACTCTCCTAAGGTCGCTGTTCCCAATGATGCAGTGTCAGCTAGAGAGTATAAAGCCCCCCAGCACTGGGCTGTGGAGGTGGAGGAACATTATCTGTGTGTTCTATTCAGTATTTCACTAAAAGACCTCCCAGAAAAAACGCCTCACCCGTATCCTCGTCCGCTCTGCCTCTTAAATGTGCTTGTTCTAATCTGTTATTTAGTTTCTGATGCGATACGAGAATGAAATAATGTTCTCTCATTGTTAAACGAAATTAAAGTGTGTGGGTCTCTTCTTATCAGCTAGGAGGGCTTTGCTCACCCCTGCGCCCAAACCCTGACAGGATTTTCATTAATAAATATGTGGATGAATAAAAGATGATAGTCTGGAGATGGAAGGATTTTCCCTAAGGAGCGGAGGCTGAGGTCTAGAGATCATGAATAAACACTTGCTTTGTTTCTTTCAGCTCCAGAATTAAGATGCAGGCCTAGTTTCTGTGTTACTAAAGTTTTTATACAGTATCTCCTCAATGTTTGTGAAGTTTGTCTATTATAAACCATCCATACCGGATACATATGTGGCTTAAGAAGAATATCTTTTTGTGAGAGAAGTAGATCAGATCTTGAGCTCCAGTTTGAAGAACAAAGTGTAGTTCCAGATTTCTCCTGGACGCCCCAGACATTGTATGAATGTATTGAGTTCCTTCAGCAGCAGACACAGTTTTGCATACACTGACTTAGGACATCCGCCCAATAGAGGTTTCCATCCCTCTTTTATCTCCATAGAGTCCTATTCATTCGGTCACACCCAAACATCATGGTGTGATTTAACCTACAGCCTCTAAACAGCATGTACTCATTCAGGGCAGCTTTCCAAGCTCTAATCCACAGACATACTGACCCGCACTCCTCTATTTGTCGTTTATTCATCCCTCGTTCCTTCCATAGGATCCCATTCATTGTTGGCCAAACCCAAACAATACGCTTTCGTTCAACCTACAGCCTCCAAACTGCCTGTACTCACTCAGGGCAGCTTTCCTAGCTGTAATCTACAGAAATACTGATGTGGATTCATCTGTTTGTTGTTTATTCATCCCTCGATCCTCCCATAAGATCCCATTTATTGTTGGCCAAACCCAAACATTATGGTATTGTTCACCCTACAGCCTCCAAACTGCCTGTACTCACTCAGGGCAGCTTCCCAACCTCTAATCCACAGACTTACTGACCCATACTCCTCTGTTTCTCGTTTATGCACAACATCCTACGTGTCCTGCTAGATATACACTTTTATAGTTAAAAACTAAAGTGTTTTGCTGAGCAAATAAAAGCTTCCTGTTTGGAAATAGTAGCTTTTTAAATATAATATAGTCCCCGACTGCCTTAAGGCACAGCGGCTGAGGTTCAAAGATCATGAATAAACACTTGCTTTGTTTATTTCAGCTCCAGAATTAAGATTTAAGGCCTAGTTTCATTCTATTGGGTCCATTCATCATGAAATTTTAACACAATGGAAACGACTATTGGTTCAAATGTGTTCAAATGATGCAGAAAACTCAAAATCGACAAAAAGATTTTACATTAAGATACATGTTTTTCATTAGGCAGCAACAATATATATATATATATATATATATATTATATATATATATATATATATATATATATATATATATATATATATATATATAAATGGAAGAAAATGAGCACTGTATTATTTCTGAGTAGTTTGTGATGATCGTGACTTGGCCATGAAGCTGTTCAGCATTATTAGTAATGAAACTCTCTGTTAAGATTCCGTGTGTGTACGCAGAGCTCATCCTGTCTTTTCCCACCATGTGATGTACAAACGCACTGGCAGTAACCACCTCCGCAACAGCGCCTGCTGCCAGTTTAACGTGTGATTAGGCATTAAGAAAATACACCTCCGTTTCCCCTTCGGAAAAAAGCAGGAGGCAGAACTGGCCAGCTGGTGCCTTTAAGGAGCCCATTTCTTGGAAAACCTCTTTTTATTTTATCCTTTTCTTTTTTTAAAGAAGAGCTTGAGATATTAGGTAACATTTCATAATTTACTATTCACTCTTCACCCTATATGGTCCATATAACAGTTGCGACAGAGCACTTCCATACACTACTGTGCTCAGGTTTTATTTGCACCAGATCTGATTAGAACAGATGTAAATAATCATACATACAATACAAAGTAACATGAATATGTTATAGTGAGAGAAGTAGATCAGATCTTGAGCTCCAGTTTGAAGAACAAAGTTAGGTTCCAGATTTCTCCTGGACGCCCCAGACATTGTATGAATGTGTTCAGTTCCTTCAGCAGTAATCTTGATTTAGCTTAATGAAGTACTGAGCAGTCAAAGCAGGTATTAGATGAGAACTGTAAATAATACTGGGTTGTTTAGGAGAGGCTTGGAAAGGGTTAAATAAACACACTGACGTATGGAAAAGCTCTACTTACTCTGTCTGGAGAAAATAGCTTTTTGAATATAATAATGTACCCAAGTGCCTAAACTTTGCCACAGTACTGTATATCAGCCAGTTTAGCCCTTAGTAGTTTAGTAGTTATAAGTAATGCAGCTCTTATAATTAAAAAGCTCTTATAATATAATATATATATATATATATCTATATATATATATATATATATCTATATATATATATATATATATATATATAATATATATATATATTCGGCTGTGAAAGCAAACAATACTTCTTTCTGCATAATTAAATAGTTAGAAGTGTGTTTCAGCAGAAGGAGGGATCAGTGCTGAAGGCACGGAAACTAAGAAAATTCCAGAATTCTGGACCTAAACGCCTCCGGAGAGTATCAGTAACATCTGCTCTTCTACTTACCTGTGCAGTGATGAGCATTTCAGGCCTATTTACTCCCCATTAATGCATAAGAACCCACATACACACACTCTTTTAATGAGACATGCACAGCAGCCCACATCTAGATGGATGGGTGTTAAGGTCATCTGTGTGCACCAGTTAAGCACCATCACAGAATTGTTATCACTATTTAGCTTTTTCTTCATCTTGTAGTCTCTATTCATACATCTCCATTCATAGATCTATCATTTCTGCACTTTCATAATTGCTTAAGAACTTAAGAAACAAAGCCTATGGTTAAAAACAGGACACTCCAGACGAGGTCACTGCTCTGGTGATGTGGTTTGATGACTGTGTGCTGGTGAATGACGGTTTGTCTCTTTGTTCAGGCGGAGCTGGACCTGGAGAAAGGGCTGGAGATGCGGAAGTGGGTTTTATCTGGAATCCTGGCCAGCGAGGAGACTTATCTCAGCCACCTGGAGGCGCTGTTGCTGGTGAGCGCTTTATAAATATACCGTGTCCATTTGTGTGAACCTTCTGTGATTGTCTGGATTTTCTTTTCCTGCAATATGATTTAATATGAAACTCCTTATAGAACATAATGAAAGTATTTAAAGGTATGTGTCAACATTTGTACATAATTAAACTGTTAGGATTTGAATAAAAAGTCATGCCCAGCAGTCTGCTGTCAAGTGCTCTGTTCTGGAGAAACATGCTGAGTCAGTGGTGCTGACAGGAAGCAGCCTGAAGCAAATTCCTTTAAACCTGCTAATAATGAGGAGGCATTTGTTTTGGCTCTAAGCATGATTTTTTAAAATGTCACCGCTGTCTGAAGAAAAACAAGTATCTTCAAAATGAAGAGGACAAAAACTGTCTTTACTGCAAAAACAAAACAAAACAAACAATATATATATATATATACACACTACCGCTCAAAAGTTTGGGATCACAGTGAAATGTTCTTGTTTTAATGGAGTATCTTCCTCCTTAACACAACAATGGACTGACGGGTCTCTAAAGAAAGTTGTTTCTTTCTGGTCATTGTGAGTCGGTCAGCAAGCCATCAACTGCTGATCTTCAGATGCTAAACTAACCTAGAAGTTGTTCCCTTTTATACTCACTTATTAGTAGAATGTTTTTCAGCTGTGCATCACAATTGAGCAAGAGTGTCCCCTAACAACCAATTAGTCCAATAACATCCTTAACTTGGATTGGTGGTCGTACCAGGAGATTTAGACAGCAGGACTGAGAATTACTGATAATAGAACTATATGCTAAATAAGCTCTATACAAAAATAGACTTTAATACAACATTTGTATTCTTTAAAAAACCTCATCTGATACACTTACATTAATTGTGAAATGACAATAATGTTTGTGAATTGCATGAAAATGATGAAATTCTAAATGTGATCCTAAACATTTGAGGGGTATGTGTTGTGTATATATATATATATATAATATATATATAGTATATATTATATATATTAATATATATATATATATATATATATATATATAATATGTGTAAAAACTGTCAACCTGGGACCTTTAAACATTGTGGGGTCAGAAAGGGGGAGGATGCTAAAGAGAGAGTAGTTACTGACTCATGTCACTGCACTGAAAATCCCACAGAAACAGGACCCATCTGTCTTTGGCAGCCAGCAGTGCAGTCGTGTGCATGATGATGCATGCTGAGCAGGGCAGTGAGGTGACGTAACGCTCCTGTTTCAGAGCTCCGGCTGCTGCAAACCATATTCCTGCGCTGTCATCATGTGTCTGGTCCATGAAAACTTCAGTCATACGTGATTTCCTCCCAAGTGAGCCAACATTACGTAGCATCCTTAGCTATGACTGGTTTAGATGCTTTACATGGAATTGCATGTTCACCAACAGATTTTTAAAGGTCCCGTATCGGAAAACCCAATTTCTCATCCTATTTGAAATAAAAAGAATGTGAGCATCGTTGAAACATACAGTTCACTACTCAGTTCATATATGGAAACAGCTGCTTTGACTGTATTCACTAGACCACGTAAGTTGTGCATCTTTCTGATCACGTTTTCCTGTTCCACCTTAAATGGTACAGCAGTTAAATTCTGACTTTCAGCTTTAGCTTCATGCCTGTCCAGAGATGTTTCCTGTCTTCCACCCAATGAGCCCTGGGATAGTCTCCGATTCTGACTTTCAGCTACTTATTCAACAGTTTCTTATTTTTTAATGCCACCTTAAGGGCGTCACAGCGGTGCAGTGGGTTGGGTACGTTGGGTCCTTTCTTTGTGGAGTTTGCATGTTCCCTCTGTGTCCCTGGGTCCTCATAGGTTTTTTGGGTCCACATGGGTTTCCTGGGTCCACATAGGTTTTTTAGGTCCACATAGGTTTCCTGGGTCCACATTGGATTTTTGCATCCACATGGGTTTTCTGGATCCACATAGGTTTTTTGGGTTCACATGGGTTTTTTGGATCCACATGGGTTTTTTGGATCCACATGGGTTTCCTGGGTCCACATAGGTTCCCTGGTCGACATAGGTTTCCTGGGTCCGCATAGTTTTTTGCATCCACATGGGTTCACTGGTCGACATAGGTTTCCTGGGTCCGCATAGGTTTTTTGGACCCACATGGGTTCACTGGTCGACATAGGTTTCCTGGGTCCGCATAGGTTTTTTGCATCCACATGGGTTTCCTGGGTTCACATAGGTTTCCTGGGTCCACATAGATTTTTTGGGTCCACATGGGTTTCCTGGGTCCACATAGGTGTTTTGGATCCACATGGGTTTCCTGGGTCCACATGGGTTGCCTGTGTCCACATAGGTTTCCTGGTCGACATAGGTTTCCTGGGTCCGCATAGTTTTTTCCATCCACATGGGTTTCCTGGGTCCACATAGGTTTCCAGGGTCCACATAGGTTTTTTAGGTCCACATAGGTTTTCTGGGCCCACTTAGGTTTTTTGGGTCCACATAGGTTTCCTGGGTCCACATGGGTTTTTTGGATCCACATGGGTTTCCTGGGTCCACATGGGTTGCCTGTGTCCACATAGGTTCCCTGGTCAACATAGGTTTCCTGGGTCCGCATTGGTTTTTTGCATCCACATAGGTTTCCTGGGTCCACATAGGTTTTTTAGGTCCACATAGGTTTTCTGGGTCCACATAGGTTTTTTGGACCCACATGGGTTTCCTGGGTCCACATGGGTTCCCTGGGTCCCCATAGGTGGTCCACATTGATTTTCTGGGTCCACATAGGTTTTTTGAATCCACATGGGTTCCCTGGGTCCACATAAGTGTTTTGGATCCACATTGGTTTCCTGGGTCCACATAGGTTTCCTAGGTCCACATGGGTTTCCTTGGTCCACTTGGTTTGCTTGGGTCCACATGGGTGCTCTGGTTTCCACCTACAATCCAAAGATATGCAAAGATATGGAGATGCTAAATTGCCCACTAAGTGTGAGCAAATGTGTGAATGTGATGGACTGGCGGCCTATTCAGGCTGTTTCCACACCTTCTGCCCAATGAGCACTAGGATGGGCTCTGGCACCCCATTTCAGCCCAGAAGGATAAGCAGTTTGGAAGATGAATGTATCCATGTTCCACCTTAAATGGAACACGTAGCAGTTATCATAACACCTTAAGACGCCAGAATCTAACCATGAAACCATTTTCAAGTTGCATGTTGGAACCGGAATTGGATGGGTAGGATAAATCATTAGAACACAGGTTATGGGGGTTCTATCTCTTTGTGGTTTGTCAGTCTTCTTCAAGGATGACCAGAAGAGTATTAAAAGAGTGTGGTCACTTTTAGTCTGGTCATGTTGAGCATAGGGAAATTCCTTATAGACTCTGAGATCGTTGTATAGGCGAAGGGCCTGGCGCCTTATGATGACATTACTCTGCAAGGAGTGTTTCAGCCTGGACACAATACAAAGCTCTTTAATCTTATATCACTCTTAAAGCCATAGTAATAATGAAAGCCAAAAATAAATAATGACCATTCCCTGTACATATAACACCACATTCTGTCACGTATCTCCATTTTTGTTGATTTTTATTTTCCTACATCACTTGAACGCAGCAGCTGCCGTTTACATTGTGTGAGAATTTCACGATGAACGGACCAATAGAAATGCTCCAAAATCACTTGGAAAGATGTTCGGTTCCATTGACTTCCATTAAAAGTATGGAAGGTTTTTGGCCTCTCCTGTAAAGTTGCTGTATTGGAGATGTTGAGATGTTGAAGTGGTGAATGGTAAAACTTTGCATGAGCCATTGAAATCTTAAACCCTCCGACAACAAACCCAAACCTTCTGTCTTCCAGCCCATGAAACCCCTGAAAGCTGCAGCCACCACGTCCCAGCCAGTCCTGACCGTCCAGCAGATCGAGACCATCTTCTTCAAAGTGCCTGAGCTCTACGAGATCCACAAAGAGTTCTACGACGGACTTCTGCCCAGAGTGCAGCAGTGGAGTCACCACCAGCGTGTGGGAGATCTCTTCCAAAAACAAGTGAGTCACCTCTTCCCCCCGCTTTCCAGCGTGACCTTGATTTAAAGTGACAGGATGGACAGACAACACCGCGGTCGCAGTAGTTTTATAGCTCT